>JAOWBN010186637.1:0-28478 GCA_028565015.1 Pinguicula moranensis | reverse complement strand
TAACCAATATTGTGTATTTCACATAATTTATTTGGCCAAAATAAATCACATGCATTCACCAGTTTAAATTTGTCAAAAAAACTAATCAAAATATAATCCAAAGCATAACTCACATTAATTGAAATAAAATCGGTCACCCAAATGTCAACTTAGGAGTAATAAATTAGCTATGCATATTTAATTTTGAATAATACCACATAAATTTAAACAATGAAAATATAATTAAAACTAAAGAATTCAGAAAACTCCCCTAATGAACCACTCTAATCCTAGCTTTAATTCAAAGTCTTGGTGGTGAAAAATTCCAAATCTAAACATCAATATGTAAATCCAGCAACGTCTTTTTTCCTTTCTTCCCGACGTAAAAAGTACTATTCTGTGAACAATACCTGCATTTTTTTTCTCTCTTCTGTGGCTCCTGTGCGTAAATAGTAATCTCTCCTTCTCTGACTTTTTCTTCTATCCTGTAAACATGTGGCTGCCTCCCCTCTTTTGTACCCTAAAATTAGGGTTATTTTCTTGTATTCTTTTGGGCTCTGAGATTGGGCTTGTCTTGATAAAAATTGGCTTGCACAATTGAAATAGTAGGTCCAAATCTCCTTTGTTTAATGAATTTTCCTAAAAATTTATAAAACAGCCAAAGTGAGATTTACACCAAATTTTCAATAAAAATTACCGAAATGAGTCAATTATATATATATCAGCATGTGTAAAATCTTAGAAAACAAATAGGTATATTTGATTTCCATCAAGAGCGATGCCAGAACCTAAAAGCAAGGCATAAGAGGATATGTATAGGATATTGAACACTAAGGAAGAGTATGGATATTGATATCGTTAAGTATATAAAGAATGAAGATGAAAAACCTTTTGACGGAGATGAAGATTAGAGAAAGGTGGGAAGGATACTTCAGTAAGTTGTTTAACAAGGCACAAGATTATGGTAGTATCTTTTGTGGTGGAGAGTTGGCGCAAAGATCGACAAACCATTGCTTCGTTAGATAAATATCGGAAGGGGAGGTGAAGGTGACCCTTGGCAAGATGGGCAGGGCGAGAGCGGTTGGGATGGATCAGATAGCGATTGAAGTATGGAAGTGTCTAGGAGGGATAGGAGTGCAATGACAAACGACTCTTGTTAATATCATCCTACATAAAGGAAAGATGCCAGAGGAATGAAGAAGTAGCATAGTTGTTCCGCTCACGAAGAATAAGGGCGACGTACAACAATGTAGTAATTACCGGGGTATTAAGCTCATGAGTCATATTATGAAATTGTGGGAGATAATAATTACATGTAGACTGCGTAGAGAAGTATACGTGAAAGAGAACCAATTTGGGTTTATGCCCAGGAGGTCGACGATGGAAGCAATCCATATCCTCAGACGGCTAATGGATAAATACTGAGAAGATTAGTGGAGCCTCCATATGGTCTTTGGAGACCTAGAGATGACGTATGATACTATACAGGGAGAAGTTATTTGGGAATGTTTAGAAACCAGGAAGGTCTCATAGATATATGTAAGAGCTATACATGATATGTATGAGGGCGCGAAGACTAGTGTGTGGATCCCAGTGGGTGAAACAAAGTATTTTTTGGTGGATATAGGATTGTACCAAGGGTTAACAATGAGTCCGTTCTTTTTCGTGATGATTATGAATGTACTCTCTCGGGACATTGTTTCAGTGACAAAGACGAAGGAGGTAGTTAACACTAAGCTAGAGCATCAAAAATTAACATTGGAGGCCAAGGGACTACGTTTAAGTCGCTCAAAGACTGAGTACATGGCTTGCAATTTCACTAATGAAATGGAGGAAGGTGGAATGGAAGTTATGATTGCGAATCAAATACTCCAACAGAAAGATAGTTTCAAATATCTAGGATCTATCATACAAAATGATGGGGTGTTGAAGGCGATATTTTCCATCGCATCAAGGTCGGATGGATGAAATGACGATCGACTACTGATTGTTATGTGATAAGAAATTTCCAATAAAGTTAAAGGAAATTTTTTATTGGACAATTATAAGACCAGTCATATTCTACAGGTGATAGTGTTTGGCTATGAGACTGTCACATGCGCAAAAGTTTGAGGTATCGAAGATGTGAATGTTAAGATTGACATGTGGTTATACGATATTAGATAGGATCCCGAATTGGATCTTTAGGGATATGCTAGGTATCTAATATAATAGTGCCTAGTTGAGAGTGGGGAGATTGAGATAGTTTGGACATGTACGCAGAAGGCGTGTGGACGATCCCGTCAGGGGAGTGGAAGGGTTACAAGTTGAAGGAAAATAGGGTGGAGTGAGACATAGAAAGACGTGAGAGAAACAAATTCGATTAAATTTAGGGGGATTAAACCTCTCTGAGAACATGAACTCTGATACGACGAATTGAAGATGTCATATTATGGTTAGAGATATATAGAACATGCGTATGCATACTGGCTATGGACAGATATGCATAACTAGGATATATTAGAGGGTTAGGTGATATTTATTTATTTATTTGTCTAGTGATCAATTATATCGTTAGGCATTTATTTATTCAACTATATATTTATTTATTTATGCATTTATGTAATTATTTATCAATGCAATTACTCTCTACTTTTATTTCTAGATATTTTTTTAATTATTAGTATTATTGGTATTAATCTATTTATATAATATATATGATTTATTTGTTTCTCTCATTTTGTTCTTTTTTCCTTTACTCTTTCAAGCTGGGTGTATTCACGAAAATGGTCTCTTTATCTCTTTTTGAGGAAGGGCCCCTATCTAATCTCGCACAACCACACACCTATCTTAATATTCTCATCTTCGTCAGCTCAAACTTTTCCGTATGTGACAGTCTCATAGCCCAACGTTCTGACTCGTAGAGCATGGCTGGTCATATAACCGTCCAATAAAATTTCTCCTTCAACTTTAGTGGAAATTTCTTATCACTCCAATAGCTGATCGCCATTTCATCCATCCGACTTTGATGCGATGAATATCATTGTCTTCAGCACCCCATCCTTTTGTATGACAGATCATAGATATTTAAAACTGTTTTTTTGTGGGAGTACTTGATTTGCAATCACAAATAATATTCCATCTTCCTCCGTTTCATTAGCAAAATTGAATGCCATTTCACCCGGGAAAATGGGTTCACGGCGGAGCCCGCTTGTTAATTTGACGGTGCGTCCGTGAATTTGATTTTTGAACCGACGAGTAAACCTGCCCCACCCATTTTTGAGAAGAAATAATAACGCATATTCCAAAAATTTTGATTTCTTCAATCTTCATTTCTTCTATTCAAGTTCAGTCGGCATAAGGATGCGACTTCAAGGATTTCTTCAATCTTCATTCTTCTTTAGGAATTCCAGAATTCCAGTTCAATTTCATGTTCAAGTACAAGTTTGGATCGAATTTCAACAATTCCAATACAATTTTAAGTATGAGGTTTGATTTGGGGATTCAGTTTAGGGTTAAATTTTTGGATTAGGTTTAGCTTTTTAGGGTTTGATTTTTTGGATAAAGTTTCTAATTTCGCTAATAGCAATTTGAACTTTTGATTTTGATAGCAACAATTTCAAATTCATTTAGGATTCATTAAATTCAATTTTGTATTTCGGATTTTATCCATTCTTCTTCGATTATTCAGGCTACGGTAATTAAAGTTTTCCCTTTGTTTATCTTTGTTGACTTTTGTGTTGATTGAGATTACAAATGTGTTCTTTTGTGTTAAATGAAAGCAGAGTGCTTGGCTTGGAATTTTGTATTGATTGAGATTACAAAGTTTCCCCCCCACATGGCTTCCTTGAGACCATCTCATTTTTCACCACAATTTTCAGATGATGGCATGTGGTTGAGGCCATAATCCTTGATATTATGGTCGATGGGGCACTACGTAGGGTAGGCTATAGGGTTTCTAGGTGGTGACTGGTGCGTGTGGGTGGGATTTGTAGAGTCACCCTAGTGCACTTCGGGTGCCTGTGGGGATATTCCCTTTTCATTTTCATCTTTACTTATGTAAGTATCTGCCTCTACTGTTACAAGCCATTCATATATATATATAGATAGAGATAGAGAAAGATGGATTATTATATGGATTTTACGTCCTTATAGAAGTTGCTTGCTTTATTAGTTCTTTATATATTTTTCGGCCATTTATTCTTAAGCTTTTATGAGGTAACAGGTCTTTGAAAAAAATTACATTTTGAAATCGTTGGCTGCATCTTGTAATCACTCAGATAAAACTGAATATTATCAATTGTCCATAATGAGCTTCCTCGAAGAATATCCCTTTCCTTTCTTTCTTAGAGAGGGAGTGAATATGCCTTTTTGAGTCAGCTTGCTTCCTGCTTAAGTGGCAAGTCCAGGTTTAAAAGAAATACTTGATATGCATCTAGCTTAAAATCTTTATTACAACATCTTCAACATGGAAGTTCATACATTTACGTTTCAACTCTTTCAATATGCCATGAAGGGGCTCAATCAACCATATGCTTTACAAATATTTCATGTTAGGTTTGCAAGCAACGGTCAATTATTTGTTCATCTTGAAGATTTTATTTTTCTTTGTAATTGGCTACTGAAACACATCTTTCTTGACAATTCCAGTTACTGTTGGTAGTTAGAAGTTAAAATTACTAATGCTATTAATCCATTGATCTAATTCTTTTTCCCAAACTGAATGTAGGTGTTCAGTTTAGAAAATGGTTGATTTGCAAGAGGATGATATTCTTCAAGAAGAAGTTGATGTGTTTGGATTGGATTCTGCAGACCCTCATACACAAAGCAGTACTACAACAAGCACCTCTAAGAAAAACAAGAAACTCAAGTTTGATGTGTGGAATCATTTTGAGAGATTCTAGAAGGTTATTGATGGCGAACCAGTTTAGAAGGCAAAATGTAACTGTTTTAAAAATTAGTAGGGAATACGACAATTGGTGGAACTGGCACGATGAAGAGGCATGCTACAAAGTGTAGATTGAAGCATGGTGGTATACAAACCAATCAACCAACATTACATTTCACTGCTGGTGGCAAGGTGACAACATGGCATTACGCAATCCTAGGATATGACATGAATCCTTAGTGCAGTTGACTACTATTTGTAACTTGCCTATCAACTTTGGAGAGCATTATGCTTATGAGAAGCATATTAAAAAATCTTTCAACCCCTTCTTTCAAATAGTTAGTACACGCACGATTCAACGTGACATTGAATAATATTTTGAGAAATGTGTTGCTGAAATGAAAGCGGTGTTCACTGCTTCGCAATATTGTGTATCCTTAACGTATGATATATGAGATTCTAGAGCCTATCTAGATTATCGCAGCGTAGTGGCACATTATGTTGATGCTAGCTAGAATTTACATAAGCAAATTAGTGGTTTCAGATTGGTTGAGAGGCACACTGGTGAGGTCATTGCAGAGAGTATTTTGGAGGTACTCAAGGCATATGGACTCGTGGATATGTCCGTGTTTGTGTCCCAAAATCATGCCCATTACACTGTGGCAGCCCGTCCTGCCCGTTTACCAAACTCTAGGTAGGGGTACGACTGCGTACATCACACCCTCCCAAGACCCTGCTTTATGGCGAAATTTTGCTAGGTATGTTGTTTGATTTAGTTTACTTTGATAAATACAAATTTTTGATCAGTGCACGCTTAGGAAACAAAGAAATATTCGTTGTAGTCTAATTGCTAGAATTCAAAAACAACAAGAGTTTTGAACCATTTACAGGTTGGACAATATTTAGCTTTTTCATAGACAATTAGCAATATTTTTGGATGATGTTCTATTTATATTTTGGAAAGCAGCGTATTTATTTTTTATATCCAAATTGGTGAAACTTGTTTGAGGTTGTCAATGATTTTTTTTGGAGTACTTGGACTGCTTTTGTGTTTGTGTTTTCTGCAATGTGTATGCTACTGCTGGCTATCTGTCTCAATGAAAAGGAGCCAGAAAAAGATCATATTTTGTAATACATTGCAAAATGTGTTTTCATATGGATAACTTTTCTTTTGATTCGTGAAAAAGTTTGATGGTGTAAAAGATCATATTTTATAGTCATGAAAGAAAATCTGCTGGACTAAGGGGGTGTTTTGCGCAGACCCTCTTATGCTTATAATTGGATTATAAGAACTTTTTTTGAAAAAATGAAGAGTTATTTTTTGGCGGGAAGGTGCTTATAATTGGATTATAATTTTTAGAAGGCTGCGCAAAACAGTGCCTAAGAGTTTTGCTGTTAATCCAAGTTGTGTTTTACTTGATCTTTACTGTCACAGACAAATAATCTCTTAGAGCATTTAAAAATCTCTTGCTTTTGGTTGTCAATATTTCTTGGATTGTCTGGGTTGTTATTCATGCAAACTCTGACCGGCGAATGTGGATTTAACAGCTTCCATTTGGCCATGTTGGGAGGAAAAAAGGTTGGTGTTGTAAATATTAGAAACTTGCATAGGTCATGTTATAAATGTATGTGCCTTTGTTTTGTTCTTTCAAATTGTTTATAGTTCCTTAATATATTTATTATATATATTATTGTGTTGTTAGCTATTTAATATAGGGATATAGTTGTAATCCCCTATGAATCAAACACAGATATTTAAGTATATATAATATTTTTTTTGATATGCAAATTTCATATATATATATATATATATATGGTATAAAATATACAATAATGAAAAGTAAAGCAAAATACAAAAATACAGATCATATACTAGCTTAATCTTGATCCTAGCCCTGAATGAGTGAAATCGGTGATTGGTGTTTCAATCATGTAATCTATATATAACCCGCCCTTCCTTCATATCCTTTAGTATAGCTAAGGGTGAGCTGGTACATGGCTCCCCTAACCTCATGAATGCACAGGCATATCCGCATTCAGATCATTGCCATCGTCCGCTTTTCTCCAAATATGAAAATCATGACTATCAACTTATCAATACCCTTATTTCGGGGATATTGGTACATAGCTTCTTCCAAATTGGTGAGCTATCCCTGTAATGTGTAGAAGATATTTCCATTTGGGCAATAATATAACGAGTAGAAGTTGAAAACCAATCAATCTCTTTCACCATTCTGGACATGAGTCAGCATGTGTTATATCTAGTAAGTGTACTGAGTAGATTCCAGTAGTCTTTTCTTGTTGTTATCAGCATCACTTTCATGTAGTTAAGGATTTCCTTGTACTTAGGAGTGCACATTACTACACCTTCAACGACTTTGTAGCGACATCTTTCCATTGAGTCCCTTGTTCCACATGTCCGAGTGCTATGACTGGATGAAAACATGGACTAGAATTACATTGTCCACACTGTGAGTTGCCGCATCATCTTTTGTGGGAGATCCATCATCGCTTTTGGCAGTTAACACTTTTATCGATCCAATATATGTAGAATGTGCTTTCCTCGCACTTAGAAGGTCTCGACATTGCTCCTTTTGCAATATCTTTTGCAGGTGAACTTTATCATTTCTGGAACTATAAGGACTGGACGGGAGGACTTTCATTTATCATTTGTCTCCTCGTGCTGATCTTCTTCCTATCAGCATTGTTTGAGACAGGTGTTGAAATCTCCTCAACATATCACCATCTGTGTGAAGATAGTGTCAACAAACAATCCATGAAGTAGTCACTTAGCCAACATAGTATAATCATGATGTTACTGCCCATAGGAAATGCTTAAAAACCAAATATCCAGCCCTAACCTGTACCATAATGAAAAAAAGAGATAGTGAGACTGAACTTTGATATTCCTTAGTACTTACAAAATGGTTTGAGGTTCCTGGATTGCTACTTAGTCACCATGGTGTATTGAAATGCTTCGAGTGGCTATGCCTTTACATATGTTGTCTCTGCAAGTTGAAGATAAGATAGTGCAATATTATCCTTGCCAATATAGAGAGGTTGAAACTGATCTGCATAGATAGCCTTTTCTATCATAACTGAAAGCCCTTGCACGTCAACTAAGAATAAGAATGGAGACAGGGGATCTCCTTGTCTAAGACCACGCTGAGGTATGAATTCCCGTGTAGGACTTCCATTAATAAGAACTGATGTAGTACCTGATGACAAAAGTTCACCAATCCATACTATCCATGCTTGTGGAAAATTCATATTTTTCATAGTATAAGTTGAATACTTCCAGTTAATCGTATCAGAAGCTTTCTTAAAGTCAACCTTAAATATGGGGGCCTTCTTCTTCAATTTCTTCATTTCACCCACCACTTCATTTGCTATCAAGACACCATCTAAAAGTCTTCTACCTTTAATGAATGCCATTTGGTTTGGATAGAAAATTTAATCCATTATAGCTGCTAATCTAATAGCTAGTGTTTTTCAAATGATTTATTGCATAGAACCAATAAGAGTAATAGGTCTATAGTCTTACTATTTTTATAAAATTCCAACATCATCTGGATGATATCTTCTTTTAGCAGGTGGACGAAGTGCTTAATAAACCTAAAGTTTATACCATCCGGACCAAGACTTTTTCCTCTTGTACATGAATTTGTTCATCAAGCCATCTTCATGTGACTCCCAGAAAGTCATTGCCTGAGAGAGTATTTGTTCTGATGAATTTTTTATTATTCCATATGCAAAGAAGTCCCCCAACTGGGCCTGTTGCTCCACTGTAAAGCCAGTCAAAGTCCTCATTAAACCATAACTTTTGACCAACCTTCTATCAATAATTTCTAGTTTAGTTTCTTGTAGACTTAGAAAATCTATTTCTTGTTGGAGAATAAGAGACCTTACTCTTTTTTTCCTCCCCTGTCCTCTTAAACCACGTACATTATAAGTGACTATCATTACTAACAGATGTTTCCTTATCTTTGATATTTCCCACTTTCTTCTTTTTATTCTCTGCATTCATTTGTTTGAACTTATTTTTTGCTGCTAATGTGCTATGTCCATAATTAATTTCAATGTCCTATCCAAAGGCTACAGTGTATTTTGCCTCAAGACTAGCATATCCTAGACTCCTCTGAACATCCTAAGTTTCCATCTACTTTGAGAGAACATACTTCTTTGACCTCTGTTCCATCAGCTGACCCAACCAACTATCCAATGTAGTCTGACCACTTTCCTTCGAGTCTTTCCTTTCCATTGTTTTCCTTGATTGACTCCCAGTCCACGGCCGTAACGAGCAAGGTTGAGTAACTCCTTTCTTTGTTGACTGAAAGTGGGGTTCGAATGTACTTGGTTTGTATTTTATAAAGAAGGAAAATCAGTCACTAAGTTTATAGATGTTAATAATTCTGGCACTATTCCCTGTTGCATTATGGCCTTAGTATGGTTCATAATGACTATGTATTGTGAGTTAGTTCCATGTTGCTGAACCCCTGACCTCTCATCATCTAAAGAATATGCACTTCTAGGATTCTTAGAACCCGAGGAGTGTCTCATTGGCCACCAATCAATTTTAAGGGGGCTTCAAGGCACAAGACTCTCTGAGTTGGGCTGAGGATCATGGTTTTCTTGAGCCATTGCATAAGATTGAGTTATTACCATCCTGTTCTCATCTCTTATTTCATGAGGTTGATCTGCAGATTCTTGTTCATTATCATAAGCATATAGTTTTAGTCCATAACTGGAAGTTTTCCCTGATGATGTAAAGGACGAAGAGAGATCAAACCAAGATGAAGAAGTATCTCGTATTCCTCTAGCCTCATGAACATACAATGAGTAGATCTGATCATCTATACATACTTTGATCATATGTGGAATAAGCCTCTTGGTAATAAATTCAATTTGTACCAGAACTGCATCTAATTAGGAGCAATCTAGTGCTGAGTAATCTATTTTAATAACATTCCCTAGAACACTTCCACTTTCTCTGATATGGGATTCCTTCCACGCTGAAACAAGAATACCATAAATCCTAATCTAGAGTTGTCTCTTTACACGAATATTATGTTTATCCATATTACAGTGAGTCATAGGAGTTTCTAGTCATTGAGATAACCGTTGCTGATCAATTTTTGTCAGCGTATCCATATCACCATTGTTTAACCCTTGTATTAATACTCTGCCAAAACTAAGAGAGCTCGCCATGAGATTAATGTAACCTGGTCTCTTTATTGCAATCTGGTACTCATTAAGACCACATTTAATCTGCAGGATCCCTATCATTGCATTTGGTAGCCAGACCAAATTTCTTTTATAACTTCTAATCTTGCGTATATATTGAGTAGGAGCTGGTGGAATTCGATGAGGTATAGTTCTTTTTTAATACATAACAGTTGATGGTTGCTTATCTTCACCTTGAGCAGTAGATGACTAACCTTGTTTACGTTTTCCAAAGTTAATCGGGACCCATACCAGCTTAGAAGTAGATTTAACAGATGTAGGCATATTAGATTTCTGAACCGGGTATTTAGCCACATTAACTCAAAGCTTGAAAATCCCAAACCATAAGTTATTTAGCTGAGAGTTAAGCATCGTTGTATCAAATATATGTTTAAACTACCAATAGCTCGCCTACCAAAACATCTTCCATGACCTCACTTTGGCCACTTGCCTCCTCAGATGGTGCTTCTTGGTCCGCCTCGGATTCGTACTCCTTGTGGGTGTTAAGGACCATGGAAAGCTTGTTGGGCATTGGCTGACAATGTGGCCAAGTCTGTGACACCTGAAATATTTAATATCCCTTGTCCATGAGGTCGAAGAAGTACTCGTACCTATTGGTGTGGTTGGTTTAGTCTTTCCATCCTTTAGGGCATTGGGTTTGGTCTTATGCACCTTTGATGCACTCGGCCTCCACGGGCTATAAGGAGCCAAGGTTTTACTTCTCTGAGATCCCTTTCTTTTCAATTCTTCCTCTACCTTAATAGCTTGGTAGAGCATGTCCGTGATCTCCAGATAGTGTTGGAGCTCGATCACGTCCGCAATCTCTCGGTTAAGACCATGAAAGAATTGTGTTAAGGTGGCTTCATGGTCCTCCTATACATTGTCTCGGATTATAGTGATCCCCATCTCATTGTAATACTTCTCCATGCTCTTTGATCCATGTATGAGGCCCTTGCAACTTTTGATAGAGGGTGCTAAAAATAGTCATTAGGAACGAACATTCAATGCATCAATACCTTCATCTCGCCCTCCCATGTTTTTATCACGGGTTCACCGTATCTCCTACATGTGGTCATCTCTTGATCCCACCAAATTATGGCATAATCGGTGAACTCGATGGTGATTAGCTTCACTTTCTGCCTTTCAGTGTGGATATGACACCTAAACACCATCTCCCACTTAAGGTACAACTATAAGTCCGTCTTACATTGAAAATTAGGCATTTTCACTTTGACTTTGCTGAGGTCATTCTCTCGGCCCCTCTTTGGTTGTTTAGCACATTATCTCGGTTGTTCTCTTCTTCCCCTAGCATGACGGGCTTGTCGAGATTTTCAAATCATTGTTTGGGTTGTGCTTGAAGCAACCGCGCCTTCGATCATCCCATTTGTTCTTGGGTTGTTTGGACCACCTACATAAGATGTAAATGGTCTCTTGCATTCGAGTTTCTCTCAATACTTGGCTTTCTTCACTCGAAGGAACTCGCCTACTGTGCCTTTTACCAGTCACGAGCTTTCCTTGTGTCCTTTATTCAACTCTCTTAGGAGTCCATCAAAAACTTGTCAAGTCTAACAATGGCTCACAAATACCGGAACGTGATCTAAGTTGGTTGGCCTTAAAAAGGTAACACACGTAGACTTGAAGAAAAAGTATAAAATATGAAAAAAACAATCCCTATCTAGAAAGAGATCTCTTGTTAATTTGTTCTTCTTTTGCGTCAAGAGAGGCGACACTCTTGTAGGCTTTTTTTTTTTAATATATTTTTTCCTCCGCCCATTGCTTTTGACATGACCATAATTTTTTTCAAAAAATCAGCAAGGTAACACAAATAGAAAATGATAGTTCTACCACAAGAGAAAGTGACCCATTGCTACAAGGAGCCGTGAACCAAAAACATCAAAGGTAGCCTAACGTTACTCAATTCTGATCTTTGATACCAATTGATACGAACCTAGCCAACCTTGTAACTAAATCCAATATCAAAAGATTGGTGATTCAAGAGGTGATCGAAAAATTGACTAAGTTGTCGAGAACTTGACCCGTCACCTATAAAGAAGTGGGAACCAAGACTACTAGGTATGCCATTTGATAAACTTGAAGAACTTGTTTCAACTAGATCATAAAGATAAGTCTTGCTAGACGCCACTAAAATCTTAAAATGAGAAATTAGATAAGTCGAAAGAGAAACGTCATGGAAGACTATGAGAACTCAAGCCTCACAAAGCTTAAAGCTACAATCAAAATGAACTCCTTGTTCCATGGTCCCAGTATGACCTATTTATAGGGTAGGAGATACATTAATGTTCCTAATCTAGGTCCAATATGGCATGAGATGCCTTGGATGCATCCATGGACCTCTTTCATGCATTTGTGCACTTCTTGAAGAGGTACTTGTCTTTTGGTTGGATTCACCCCCTTTTACCTAGACCTCGAGTCTTTTCTTAGGCCTTCCAACTCCATCCTTCATTACTAGACTTGACCGAATTGAATAGATACATTTTGTGTTCATGTTTGGCCCAGCTTAGCCCCTGTTTTGTGCAGCCTTCTTAAAATTATAATCCAATTATAATCACCTTTTTTTTTCAAAAAATAACTCTTCATTTTTTGAAAAAAGATTATTATAATCCAATTATAAGTATAAGAGGGTCTGCGCAAAACACCCCATTAGTCTTGTGAACACACTAATTTGAGTACTAGATCCTCTCGGTTTTCTTGGGGTATCTGGTTGATTTCTGGTTGATTATTTGAGGCCCAAAGCTCTTGAATAAGTCCAGATAGCCCTTAAATTTCTTCATGTGTGACATAGTGATCGGCCCATTGGGTAACTTCAACATGTCTCCATTCATCCCGATCACTTGGCGTTAATTAGGCTTGATCTCCTTGGTTGTTTAAGATGCGATGGAGGTTGCATCACCCATTCCAACGGATTTTGGGATCACTTGACTCTGATTAATTTCTGTGTGTCCCGCGAAGAATAAAAGAAATTTGGACTTCACTAATTAAATTCACTATGGGCCGGATACTGAAATGAATATCTCTCGGCCCAACAATTCCAATGGCGTTAATTAGGCTTGATCTCCTTGGTTGTTTAAGATGCAAGCTAGAATTCACACCTCTCTAACCCCGTAGGAGTTGGGAGTTGAATCGTGGTTCCCATGAAGAGTTTATTCTATACATAAATGAGACCTCTTGTCCATGATTGAAGAATCATCCAATTAATTTGTAATTAGTGAATAATTATATTCGTGTGGTGCAAGATGCAATTGGGTGGATTAGCGAATATTGGACGTAGATCTACTTCCGAATCATGGATGATGAACAATTGGTACATCATGATTTTATCAATGGATGCTCCTTGAGCTATCTTTGAGTAAGAAAGTCCGTATGAGTTGAAAGCTCAGTTGCTTATCTTAGTAAGGTGTTCACAAAGCTAAACAAATTTCAGCAAAAGAACTTTTCACAATGATTAATCCTATAGGCCCATCGATCCTGAGGTAGCTTCCAAAAGGACATTGTAATCAGTTTGTATATTTTTTTGTAATCTCCCTCCCTCTGATTTTCCGAAGTAGGCAACTTACACCATGTACTTTGGCTGTTGGATAACATACGTCATTTTATTTTAAAAAGAACCTATTTTCCACCGACTTTGATAAATAAGTTATAAATCGTCATCAAGTAAATTTGGCTTTTTCACGCATAAATTGAAGTTCTAAATGCAAATCTACATGTATGTTACCATCTGGGGGTAATGGACATTTTATTCAAAGTACGAAGAATAAGTTGGCTTTTTCAAAACAGTGAACTAAGTTGCGGCAAAGTACATGGGATAAGTGACTATTAAGTGGGTGTTTGCAAACTCCGCGGAAAAGACCTTTTGAAAAGTTATTTCTAACAAGTACAAGAACTTGCAAACACCCCCTAACTCTACCAAATCCCATGCCAAAGTAGTGCGATAAATGACTATTAACTCCACCAAATCGCAAAAGAAGGGGTTCTACTTGTATTGTGTCATAGACAGGAAAGTAATTAGTCACTTGAACGGTGTCTCTAGGTAGTGAGAAGATGGTATTGATCAGGGTTTGATCTATAATTTTATGTCAAGGTGGGGCAAGGTGGTTGGAAGATTCTTCTCAACAATAGTAGTACAGTAAATACATGCTAGCGTTGACTCTCAATATTGGCACTGCATGTTGGAGATAGGCGTAGTGCTCGGGGTTCCACGTCTTGCGCATCACCAAACTCAAGAAAGAGAAGGAAGTGCATTTCTAGAAGAAACAAAAATAAAAATAAGTCCATCAAATGGAAAATCAGTGAGTTGAGTTGAAGGGCACGCAAGTCAATTCGATGCATATAGACGTGAAGAGATGTATATACGCAAGAAGAGAAGAGTTGAGACTCTATTTATGGTTCCATTTTCTCTTTCTATGAAGTTGCAACACAAAATTGCCGCCTTGTTTTCCTCCCTTCCATCCCCTTATCTTTTCGACCTATTTTCCACCACTTTCACAAACAGTCATGAAATTTCTCAAAAAAAAAAAATTCAAACATACACAGAGAAAGCAATATTGGGTTTGATTTCCAATTCTGACATGCAATGTGCAACAATGAAACGGAGAGCGCTTACCATGAACTGGGATGGCCTTGGAGAAGACGACGAGGAAGACAGATTCTTCGAATCAGAGGGAAGAATGTCATCATTTGATCCACTGGATTTGGGATCCTCTGGATCGGACGAGGAGGATGGTTTTGTAGATAGTCGAATGTCTTTCGTTTCTGCAATCTCTTCAGCCTCCATCCAGAGCATACGCGCCGTTGATCCACTGGCAAATTCTTCATCCATATTGGCAAACTATGATATGTGGATGGCAGAGCCAGGGGATATCAGGGAGCGGCGAAAGCGTCTGTGGCAAGGCATGGGGCTGGCGAGCAACAAAGACATGCTCTGGCTGGCGAAATCAAAGATTGTCGGATCAGTTACCAGAACACCAGAAAACAGACAAGATTCAAAACTTTTGGATGATTCTCAGCCCGCCTTACAACTTGATTCTAGACCAAGAAAAGAAAAGGTTGCTTCTTGTCCACGAGCAGAGGAAGATCCTTCTTCCCCAAGTAGACAATCGAAAAGAGATGAGCCTTCGCCTTCACAGGCAACTGCATTTGTGCTGGTGAGGTCAAGGTCTGAGGGTGACATTGATGCTTATTATGCAGAAACAAAGCAACGAGAAGAAGAATTAATAGGTCCTACATCCAAGCAGAGGCTCACTAGGAGATCATCAGGGCCAGTGGTACCCAGTATTGGTGTGTTTCCATACTCGGATTGTGTGCGAATGTCAGCAGAAAGAGCGAAAAACAGAACATCAAATACCAAGAATGACATGCTGCAATCGGTAGCATCAAATGGTGGCTTCGCTTCGCTTTTCCTAATAAAGAATTTGGACACTGGAAAGGAGTTTGTTGTTAAGGAGTATAATGAGCAAGGACTGTGGAATAAGTTTAGCGATGTTCAGACAGGAACGCAGCTTACCATGGAGGAATTTGAGAAAACCGTTGGACATTCGCCAGCGGTGAAGGACATGATGCGCAGGCGGGATGGGGCTATGCATTCACATGACAGCAGGAAAATGATTCATAGTTCATACTTCTCAAAGAGCTTTAGAAATAGTAAGAGAAGAGGGGCTGCAATCTTGAAGAATATCAAGGGAGTAGCAACTTCAATGAGCGGACTAAACAAAGAACAAGAGCACTCTTCACAAGTAGAGCAGAAAGCTAATAAAGCTACATCCCTTTGGGTAAAAGCGCGCCAACATGGGAAACCATATAAATCGTTGACAGCACTGTACATGTCTCAAGAGTTTCAGGCACATGAGGGCTCGATATGGACAGCTAGATTCAGTTCCGACGGGCGGTTATTAGCAAGTGGAGGAGAAGACACGGTAATCCATGTGTGGGAAGTTCAAGAATGTGATGTTATGCCAACAAGGCCGTCAGATGATGCAAGTTCAGAAGCTGGTCCGCCAGTGCATCCAGCAGCTGGAATTGCTTCTGATCGCCCTCCACTTGCAGAAATAACTTCTATGCCATCTGAAAAGTGGAGAGGCGGTAAAAACAGTAGGAAAAAATGCAACTCCGTCCCCGATTATGTAAACGTTCCAGAGATGGTGTTTGCTCTTTCAGAAAAGCCACTGTGCACTTTCAAAGGTCACCAAGATGGTATCTTGGATTTATCCTGGTCCAGATCTCAGGTCAGTCTCTGAAAACGTTAGTCTCTGTTCACAAGCAGCAAAAAGAAAAACACAACAACTTAAGCAGTGTCAAATTATAGGAATTTGATTTCTTTCATTCAACTGAAGAATACAATTTTGATACAGCATTTTACTCTTTGCAGCTATTGCTCTCATCTTCAATGGATAGCACAGTTAGGTTGTGGGATCCCGAAACGAAGAGTTGTTTGAAGATGTTTGCACACAATAACTATGGTTAGATGACAAATTCTACTGCCGCAACTCAAATCATCAATATTCTAGGAAGTAGTATGAAAGTTTATTTATCTTTCTTGCATAAATTTACATCTGATGTCTCTATGATATGGCAGTAACTTGCGTACAGTTCAATCCAGTGGATGATAGTTACTTTATGAGTGGTTCACTTGACGCGAAAGTTCGAATTTGGAGTATACCTGATCGTCATGTGGTTGACTGGACAGATATTCATGAAACGGTTTCTGCTGCAAGCTATACTCCTGATGGCCAGGTAGCTCAAGAGAGTGTGATACCTGTATCTATTCTATAAAAAAGAATTGCACTGATTGCTTCCGTTTGCGTATTTCAAGGGTGCTATAATTGGTTCTCAGCAAGGGAACTGTCGAGTATATAGTCTTGACAGTAAGAAAAGCTTCACAAAACTGGTTATTTCATCATAGATGTAATGTTAATCATGCCTTATTGTGAGTGTTTTTCGGTGCCAGACTGTAAATTGGAGCATAGAGAGGATATGCACATTAGGAGAAGATCTCAAGCAAAAAAGCTTCCAGGTTTTCAATCTCAGACTCAACCCAAGAAGATTACTGGCTTTCAGGTATTCAACATTCATCTGCTTAATTTCAGCAACCTGCTAAATAATAACTAAATACCAGTTTTTCACAGTTTACCCCTTGGAACCCGTCCGAAGTTCTCATAACATCCAATGATTCTCGAATTCGAATATACAACGGGACAGAGCTAGTCCAAAAGTTCAGAGGTATGACATGCTTATGTGGAGTATACATCCCAAAACTTCAATGGTGCACATTTCTAACTTAACATTCCACCACAGGATTTCGCAACATGAGCAGCCAGATTTCAGCCTCTTTCACCCCAGATGGAAAGCATGTCATCAGTGCCAGTGAAGATTCTCAGGTCTACATATGGAAAGTTGAAGAGTGCAAGAATGCAAGTGGAACTAGGAAAAGAAACAGAATTACCGTCCAAGCCCATGAGCATTTCCCCTGTAAAGATGTATCAGTTGCAATCCCATGGCCAGGTAGCATAAAAAATGACCCGTCATTAGTAGAAATACATTCCAAACGGCACTCAAAAATCTCAGTGTCTCAACAACAATATACCAGCAAAAATTCTCCAACTAAAGAAGATAACATGACTACAAGAGGCAGCAAGAAGCTTTTGCCCCCTTTGCCGAAGAAAACTCAATCTCAAAATCAAGTTTTGGAGAGAACGACAAGCGGGGGAGATGAGGATTTTACCAACTCTTCCTCAGTGGATCCCGGAATTGGTGTGAGTGATTCATTTTGTTCATCTTCCGGGTCATTTAGTTACAGCGACTCTCCTTCCATTTCGACTTCTGCAGCTTCTCCATCCCAGTCTTGGTCCTCATCGTGGTCTTTATTTGACAATGGAGGTAGCCATGGAGCTCAAACTGCTCAAGCCACATCATGGGGATTGGTCATAGTAACAGCTACATCTGAAGGTGAAATCAGGGTATATCAAAATTTTGGGATGCCTCTCAAAGTCAGCCGGCAGGTCAATCTCTTCCGAGAGTAGTTTTAGTTAGTTCAATGGAATACTGCGCTCTAAATATTTTCCGAAATATAGGTGTTTTGAGATTCATTCATGCTCCAGAAAACACCTGGTTCAACTTTTCCCTGCTCAGTCTATGATGGGAATTCCTAAGATGCCCAGTATAGGTTCTTGATTTCACCCGATCATCAACCACTGTCACAATCTCTACAAATTGTCTGAAGAGTTATGCCGAAGAGATTCACGGGGGCGTTGCTATGCTCCAGAAATGAACGAAGCACAGAATTTTTTTAATACCAACTTGAAGAATAAGAGCATTCAACTGAAAGTACCATTCTTACCCACCTGGAGAAGTGCCATTGGAGGAAAATAGAGATGAAGTAAAACGACGCCCAATATAATTTATTATTTTGTCCAAGATAAATGGGCCAACTCCAATTTGCTTCAACTGATTTTGGCATTTTTATTTGTTTGTTTTTTGTAAGGTAGGTGGACTTGTTCTTAGTACAATACTAACCAAATCAAACCAAAACAAACATACTCGGTATATTTTGTATTTAGGTAGGGTTCTTAATACAATACTGTACAGTTTAATTATTGAGAAAAAAAATAGTGATAGGGTTATGTTCTTACTTTAAGACTTGATGTTGGCTTTTTTCATTGCTTCCCCCGGCAAGGATAGGACAACGTCTGACACACCTATCTCGTCGAGCTGTCCATAAAAGGGATAACAAGCAACATTAAACGCCCCTGTTTTTAGTTGTTGTGTTTATGGCTTTAAAATAATATTATATACCCTTGTATAAACTCATAAATAGGCTGACTGGCTAAAGAGAAAAATAACGATTATTGAAGAATACAGTCAAATATACTTGCACTTATTTTTTTTTTATCTCTTTTCTCTGAGACTTATATGGTGTAAATCAAGAAAAATAAGCGAAGCACATACCACCCTTCGCAAATTTTTTCTCTAGTTTCCTCATTGGCGTCGTCTATGTAAACATTTCTCCTAATGTTGAGAAGCTCTTCTCGCTACTAAACTCAAGATGACAAACGCACCTACACTGGAGAATGCACCTATCATTCCTCACAAGATTTGGAAAGAAAGCCAAAAGAAAAGTTTACCCTAAAGAAAAAGCAACCCGAAAAAGAAGGACGCCTAATTTAGAACTATGCAAGAGTTATGTGTCCGATGATCGTGTAGGAATTCCAAAATCTAGACTGCGTGTCATATTGCATATTTCCTGCAAAGACATAATAAATTGTGTGTGCAAAATGCATAACAAAAAAAATTCTAAATTCCTTTATTATAGATCTTGTTAATTAACACAACTTAAAGTAACAAGAGAATAATAAAACATTATACCTCTTGAAGAATTTTCAATTCTTGCAAGTAGTTTTCTTTCCTCTGAGGTGTGTACCCTCTAGATTAGTCCACACCACCACTTTTATTAATGCTTATATACCCAAGTGTATAATTTTATATGTGACCACAAAGAGTGTTAGCTACCACACTTCAAGACTGTATGAAACTTTACAGGTATGGATGGCTATACAAAAATGACTATCAAGTGAGGAAGAGGACCCAATTAACAGCACCCAAGCACCAACACTATAGGATTACTCTGCAGCAAAGAAACCAGGCACAAACAATGAGGCCTAGGATTCCATTTGGCTAGCCATGATCGGGATAATTTGGAAGACAAGAAACCACTACATTACACTGGCACTGAGCAAAATATCCAAAACATTGTGCATACAATTAAACAAACAACCTGGTCATGGTTGAGAGCATGTAGAGCAGAGAGGCTATTTCCCTATACTCAATGGATCACCTATCCTTCTAGAATGACAGGCCTGCTCTCTAGATTTGCCTTGGTGGGTAATGCATTCTGGAGTAGTTTCCAAACGAGTATGATTATTTTCTTAGGAAAAACCTGTTCCATATGCTTTAAATGTCCTCTATTTATTGATCTGGGAAGTCTGTTGGTGTTTCTGCAACGAGCTGTTTGTAGGTTTGTTTGACTGTGTAAAGTCCATATGTGCTACCTTCAAATATGTATCTATCTTCTCATTGTTGTTGTGGCATTGCATCTAAGCAGTAAACATAAAAGATCAAGTAGTTTCTGAATCACGCATGTTTCTCCTCCAGTTCACAACCAAATCCATTTGCCACGTTCCCATCTGCCTAAGTTAGATATACTTATATCCTTCTATTGAGCATTTCTAAATAGCCTCGGGGATCTGGCTGATAAAGAGATATTGTGATGCCACTTGTCTATCCTGAATCTAACACCTTCTCCACAACTTAGTTTTATTTTTAAGTTATGGTAAAACTAGTTGTTGTTAGGTGTTTCCTTTAGATCAGTCCACCGTATGGAGGCATAAGCTCTTCCACATCTTCTTCCTTTCTATTTCCTAGCTTGTATCTAAGATTTTCTTAGTTCCCGAAGGTCGCCAATATAAATCAAACCATCAACTCTATATTTTGATCTCAGTATTTAAGAGGCTAAGGTCTTATCATCATTTAAGATTTTATCTCCAAACTTACCAAGCATAGCTCTATTGAATGTAGAAAGGCTTCGTGTACCTAGTCATCCTCTATTTATTGGTGTGGAGATTATGCTCTAGGGGAAGTCCAACACATCTTCCTCTTATTACTGTACTGCCCACAAGAAAGATCTCTGCAGGGTGGTCAACTTCTTGATCACAAAGTCTGGGGCTTTAAAGAAAGCGAAGTAATGGGATGGTAGAGTAGATAAGACAGAGTTTATCAAAATCAATTTACCCTCTCTAGATATATGCTTATGGTCCCATGAGTTTAGTGTTTTGTTGAGCTTATCTAGCTCAAAAGTTTTTTTGAGTTAGCTACTACTACTAAACCAAGGTATTTGAAGGGGATAGAACCAGTTTGACAATCCATGAAAGCAACCATTTCCTCCAGAGTTGATTGTGGCATGTTGATCCCAATCAGTTGGCTTTTTGTTAAAATTGATTCTTAGTCCGTAAGTTTTGAAGTATGGCTTTGAAGGTTTTGATTGTGTTACAAGATACTTGTCCAAAGATTATTGTATCATTAGCAAATTGGAAGTGGGACACAAACACCTTATCTTTGCCAATTTCCAAACCTTTAAACATGTAGGAGTCAGCCGCTTTGTTTATCATGACTGATAAACCTTCTATTACGAGTAGGAATAAGAAAGGTGATAGAGGATTACCTTGTTTTTAACCTCCCATGGGGTAGAATTTTTGTGGGCCTGCCATTGATGAGGATAGAGGTGGAGGGTAACTCTAATCGTTCTTTAATCACCATGTCCAGCATATAGGAAATCCATTTTTCTCATCATGTCATGCCGATATGTCCAATTTAGGGTGTTAAAGGCCTCATGAAAATCCACCTTAAAAATTGGGGCCTACTTCTTTAACTTTTTTCACCTCATGAACTATATCATTTGATATCAAGACACCATGAAGTTGATGAGATCCAAGCATCAAGACCCATGATTAAGGACCCAAGTCCCACGACCAAAGAAACAACTCAAGGAGAAATGGATCCCGTGCAACTACCAATAGGGCCAATCACTCAAGCACGGATCAAATGGTTCAAAGAAGGCATTTTGGCCTTGATCCATGTGGCTTGGGCCTAATTTAGCATTCAAAAAGACACTCACTTAAGCCACAAAGAAGAGTCCTAACTTATTCATCTAATCGGCCCATCCAAGAAGGAAGTTGCACGTAAAGGCCCAAGCCAATTAATGGCCCATCAAGGGGAGGTCCACTCTTCAACCAAGGGCATTTATGACCATACATATGTGATAGGGTACTTTTGAAGCATGCTAATGATGCATGAATTGTTGCATTTATCTCTTCATTATGTAATATTTTAGATAGGATTGTTTCACTCTTGTAAGGTCCGGAAAATTCAGCTATAAAGGGTGCATTAGCCCCTAAGAAAGGCTGCCATTGTTGATCTACAAGCTTAAATAAGAAGAAGAACAAATGCAACAACAACAAGAAGAAAGAGGATGGATGTCAAGTGCTCATACTTCAAAGTTCAAGACATCCCTTGCTCTTGCTGAATCTAATGATCAAGAACAAAAACTCAGGGCCATTATCACTCAGCTACTAATGATTTGATCCCATTATAATGATCAGAATCTAAAAAACAATAGCAACCGAAAAATCAATTTGCAGAAAAACTGAAAAAGAGCAGCAAAGCCCAGTTGATCTTGAAGCGTTTTCCATGAAATCCCATGAGCACATCAGAGTGATTTAGCATGATCTACCTGAAGCCAAATGTTCAAATGCAGCTCAGGTACACACTGCAGCTCTGATACATGAATTTCATCAGACCATAAGATCATAAAAAAATTAAGATGTATCAACTCAACCAGCCTGCAGCGGAGAAAAAAAATAGTTTTGGCAGTTTGGCAGTTTTGGTGATTGGTTGAAGATCACGATTTCTCTATAAGTCTTGAGGAGTTTCCTTGCACATGCTGCTATGTAACTTGCATACAGAGATATATATGCCACGTTCAAGAGAAATATGAAGAAAAAACTCAGTCAAAACATATTGGAAAGTTTCCTTATTAATTGCCAAAGTAATCCCTGCATCTGAGTTTTGCCAAAGAAAAAACTTGGTCAAAACATATTTTCTACATCTGTTTTGACCAGTTTTTGATATATAGGAGAGAGAGGTGATAAGTGAGGAGAATAGAGGTCTATCTAGGCAGAAAAAATGTGTACTTACCTTCAGAAAAAATTAGAAACACAAAGTGCAGAATTTTCGTACCAAAGTGGAGTAAATTGCATCCATGATGTTGTTTGATGAAACCTTGTTGTTTCTCTCAGTTATGCTCGGCTATACCTCTCATTCTTCTGCTTATCTGATGTCCTAAGATTGCCTAAACAAGTATGTGAGCTTTAAGTTCAGAAAAATAACACAATGGTATTGAATTTCAAATTGTAGAAACACTTGTGCATGTTTTTTGTTTTTGTTGTTTTAGATTGACCATCTAAATTGATAAAAACAGAACATCAGCTAGTAGGGACGGAGAGGGATGGTTATTTCATCTAAGCCTTATAATATATCAACTTCTTCAATCAAATAGGGTGGTTAGACTATTCCTTCGAAAGAGTAACTAAAATCATATGTGTAGAGAAATGAGTTTCGGTTAGAGCTCCTAGATTCACACACTTAATGAGGTTTCATTGATCCTATTGTGTCTCTGATTATGGAGTAAATGTGTTAATTACGTGGTTAAGGAGTTAGTACTTAAAGAAGAGAATTTGTGATTTAAAAACCACACATTAAGTGTCATTGAAAAACAAGTAAGTGCACATATGATTTAAATTGTTGTATGGCATGATCTCATGTATTTAAGGTCAGCAGAAGTTTTTTCGTTCCTTCATATTTCATCTAGATTTCATCCTTAGTTCATTATTTATAGTTTCAATATTTTATTGATCACCCCCCCCATCAGTTTCGAGTTTTGACAACAACAAGAATCAAGGAAGAGCAGTGCAGATTTCACTACCTTCTCGGTGGATTTGACCCTAATCTCTCCACTTGCTACCCCTTAGCGTGTGTAGCACAACTCATGAAGGCATTTTTGCAGCCACGCCACTGGAGAAACCGTCCATTAAATTGGCGCCATTACTGGGGAAAAACAAATGTGTCATGTGTTGCAAGTTTGGAGTTTTTGTTCTTAAGTTACTTTTTTATTGATTTTTTTTGTCGTAGCAGGTTGTCTTATGCACAACCAACCACCTACTGATCATCCTATCTTTGATAGTGAGCAATAGAGCTTGCTTGAAAAGATAAGAAGGCAAGCAAAAGCACAAAAAAAAGCAAGCCACAGTAAGTGTATCAGCAAGTGAAGCGGACTGCACCTTTGATCATAAAGAAGTTTTTGTTGCTGGTGAGCCTGATATTGCACGACCTAACCCACAAACCTTGAAGAAATTGGCTGCTCCTTAGTATAACCAGCAGGCGACGGTAGTTCAATACCCAGATCCATCTAATGGAACAACTTTTCAGCTAAAAAGTGGACTGATCCAACAACTACCATCTTTTGCAGGTTTGGTTGGAGAGGATCCTATCAAACATTTGTTTGAATTTCATGCAATTTGCACCAACATGCAGAAAAGGGGAGTGACCGAGGACGTCATCAAGCTGAGAGCCTTCCCATTTTCCTTGAAAGGCAATGCCAAAGAATGGTTCTTCTACCTTCATCCGAGCACAATCACAATATGGAGGCAGTTGAAGAAGTTGTCTCTAAAGAAGTTGTTTCTGCAAAAGTACTTCCCTGCTACCAAGCAGAATAAATTAAAGAGGGAGATCAGCAATGGTGCGCAGCTTCTTGAAGAGTCTCTCTATGAATACAGGGATAAACTTAATCGCCTAGTAGCTAGCTGTCCCATGGCTTCAATATGTAGGATCTGACCCTTTACTTTTTTAATGTACTTTTTGTCACAGATAGGCGCAAGGTGCACAAAGCATCTGGAGGGAGTTTGCTGAACAAGACTATTGATGAAGCTGATACCATACTGGAGGTGTTGGCTGAGAGCTTCAGGCATGAAAGCAGGCGAGTAGCAGCAAGGAAACTAAACATGGCAGATGCTGGACACAGTTTGGTGTTGAGGAAAGTTGAAGTTGTGAAAGTTGTTGTGTGGAGGTTGATCCAGAGAAATGAGAAGGCTACTGGTTTTGTCCTCCAGATATGTTTACTGACTAATCACTACACATATCAGTGGCCTACATTACAAGAAGAATCAGAAAATGCAGTCTGCTCAATGAGATTTCAAGAGAGAAATCTGAGGCAAGGCTATAGTAACTAACACCTACTTCAGGCCTCATCCTAATCTGAGCTATGGAAATACCAGCAATATTCAGAATCCAAAACTCTTTAGGATGCCACAGAGAAAAGGATTCATGGAGGAGATGATGCAAGAGCTGATCATCATGTAGAAAGGAAATTTGCAAGCACAGATGGACACTAGGAGCAGCATAAGCAACTTGGAGAAACAAGTGAGCCAGCTTGCTAAATCCATGAACAAGTTGCAGGTTGGTGAATCAAGGAAGTTGCCCTCTCAACCTGAGACCAACCCCAAGGCTCAAGCTAAGGCCATGACATTGAGAAGTGGCCTGGTTCTCCCAGAACCTTCTCGGGCAAAAATTGGAAAAACAGAACATGAACCTGATGCAGAGTAGAAATCTGCTGCTGCTGAAGCTGCTGCAGAGGGTTCTAAAAAAATGAAAAGGCTAACAACTGGAAGGATAAAGAGTCATTCAACACACAAAGAGGTCGAGCTCCTTTTCCTAAGGCATTGAAAGATCCGGAAAAAAAAATAGTAGGACAACAAAATGCTTGAAACTTTTAGCAAATGTGAGGTAAATATTCCTTTGTTAAACTTGATTAAAATTGTGCCTCGTTATGCAATATTATTGAAGGAACTCTGCACCATCTAGAGGAGACAGAAGCTGAAGGGCGAGAAGAAGATAAGAATGAGTTAGCAAGTTTCTGCTGTTTTGCAGCAGCAACTCCCAAAGAAATGTGATGATCAATGTATGTTTACTATCCCTTGCACCATAGGAGAAGTAAAATTTCTAGAGCCATGCTAGACTTAGGAGCTTCAATTAATGTCATACCTGCTGCACGTTATGATTTATTAGGCTTATGTCCATTGCAAGAAACCAGAGTAGTCGTTCGGTTAGTAGATAGATCCACTGCATTTCCTAAAGGTCTAGTTTAAGATGTGCTTGTCATGGTTGATACTTTGATTTTTCCTGATGACTTTTATGTTTTGGATATATAGGTAGACAAGAACTCAATTAGGCAGGCCATTTCTCAAGACAACATGCACCACGATTGATGTTTCCACAGGTTCATTGATAATGGAGTTTGATGGAGAGAAGGTGGAGTTCAACATCGATGAAGCTATAAGATATCCACCTAAAGACTATGAAGTTTTCACTGTTGATTCATGTGTTGATAGAACTTTGAAACTTGAAGATCATTTGAACACTGTGTTAACAGAACCATTTTTCTATGAACAATCTCCAGAATTATCATCTACTAACTTGCAAGAACAAGTGACTCATTTGGAACACCTTCCTCCTACTGTTTTTGGGAGGAAAGCTCTTCCATTAGAGCTACCATCAGAAAAGCTCATCCCTTCTATTTTTAAGGCTCCAAAGGTAGAGCTTAAAACCATTTTTTTATCCTAAATTTTTTGTTTTATTCATAAAGAAAATAAAGTACATATGTACAAGCCAACTCTTGGCTTTTCCAAAAGATGCAAGCTAGGAGGTACATCCCCTCCTCCTTAAAACCTCTATTTGGCAGACCCCGGGTAAGAAAAATCCAAAGAGAGGAAAGAGTGTGGCGGCATGTGCCCCCTTTTACACAATAGTAAATTTAATAGCCTAAGTATTTGCAGATCATGTCCAGCTTGAGGTCCTCTGTCAGATTAGTGAGAGTTTTTTTTTTGTTCTGTAATATGCTGCTGTAAGATCTTGTTGCAGTATGGCAACAGTTGTGATTGGAAGATCTTTATATGTATAGAGTTAAAACCATTGCCAGAATACCTCATGTATGAATTTTCAGGAGCAAATGGTACACTGCCAGTAATCATTTCTAACAAGCTCACTGATTTGGAGAAGGTGAAACTAATCTTTGGCTTGAAAGAGAATCAAGAAGTCATTGATGGACCATAGCAGACATCAAGGGCATTAGCCCAACCATGTGCCATCACAGGATTTACTTGGAGGAAGGAGCAGCAGCGATCAAGTACCGTAAAGAAGGCTCAATCCACACATAATGGAAGTTGTGAATAATGAATTGCTGAAACTTTATCAAGATGGAATGATCTACCCCTCTGATAGCTAGTTGGTTAGCTCTACTCTGGTAGTACCAAAGAAGGGAGGAATTACAGTGGTTGAAAAAAAAAAGAGTTGGTGCCAACCAGAAAGCAGACAGGATGGAGGGTATGCATTGATTACAGGAGGCTGAATCTTGTGAAAAAAAAGGATCATTTTCCTTTGCCCTTTATTGATCAAATGCTTGAAAGACTTGCCAATAAAACTTACTAATGCCTTTTGATTTGTGCAATGCTCTAGCCACCTTTCAGAGGTGTATGATAAGTATCTTTTTTGAGTATGTTGAACAATTTATTGAGGTCTTTATGGATGATTTTACATTATATGGTAATGATTTTGAATCATGTTTGAATCATCTATCCTTATTGTTGCAAAGATGCATTGAGACTAACCTTGTTTTATATTATGACAAATGCCATTTCATGGGGGAACATGGCATAGTTTTAGGCCATGTAGTCTCTTCTAGAGGCATTGAAGTGGATCAATCTAAGGTTGAAGTGATCAACTCTTTACCACATTCTACTAACCTGAAAGAGTTGAGATCCTTCTTAGGACTTGCAGGTTTTTACATTTCAAAGATAGCCACTCCATTGTGTAGACTACTACAGAAAGAAGTGAATTTTGAGTTGAATGACTCGTGCAAGAAGGCTTTTGAAGAGCTAAAGAATCACCTTATAGCAACACCAATCATGAGAGCACCTGACTGGAAGATCTCCTTTGAGATCATGTGTGATGCCAGTGATTTTGCAGTCAGTGCTGTGCTTGGATAGAAGTCAAGAAGAGTCAGTCATGTCATCTAATATGCATCCATGACCCTGAATGACATTCAGAGAAATTACACAACCACTGAGAAGGAAATGCTATCCATTATTTTTGCACTTGAAAAATTCAAATCTTATTTGCTTGGTTCTAAAATTGTTGTTTATTTTGATCATGCAGCTATCAGGTACCTATTGCCAAAGAAATATTCCAAACCAAGGCTCATCAGATGGATCTTGTTGATGAGTGAGTTCGATATAGAGATCAAGGACGAAAAGGGAGAAGAAAACTTGGTTGTTGATCATCTGAGTAGGATCACTCCTGCTGCCGAATATGTGGTGTCACGGCAGCCAAATCTTGGTCTTTTCCAGATGAGCAACTCTTCTCCATGACTACAACTCGGCCTTGGTATGCAAAAATTGTAAATTTTCTTGTAACAGGTGAGTTTCCTCCCCGTAGAACCAAAAAGATATTGAAATTTTTATCTGGATCATATGTGTGAGATGAGCCTTATTTGTGGAAACATTGTGAGGACTCCATTATCCGTAGATGTTTGAGTGATTCTATGATCTCTTCAGTACTTACACTTTGTCATGATTCAGCATGTGGAGGCCATTTGGCCCCAACAGAAAAACTTAGGAAAATTTTAGACTCAGGATTTTATTGGCCTCATGTTTTTAGAAATGCATATGCTTATGTGAAAACTTGTGATAAGTGTCAAAGAACAGGAAATATTTCTAGAAGAAATGAAATGCCACAA
>JAOWBN010186626.1:0-16275 GCA_028565015.1 Pinguicula moranensis | reverse complement strand
GCCCATTTATCCACTTTGCTTCTTGATTTGGGCCGTGTAATCGGCCCAAATCAAGAAGTGGTGTGCTGGGTTATGAAAACCAGCAGTCTTGTTTGCAGCGGGTCGGCTAGCCGACCCGCCAGATTTTTTTAATTTTTTATTTATTTATCAAATATAAGTGTATAT
Source organism: Pinguicula moranensis (assembly GCA_028565015.1). Taxonomy (NCBI): domain Eukaryota; kingdom Viridiplantae; phylum Streptophyta; class Magnoliopsida; order Lamiales; family Lentibulariaceae; genus Pinguicula; species Pinguicula moranensis. Next base: position 16,110 of record JAOWBN010186626.1, on the reverse strand, counting down.
ATATAAAATAAAATAAAAATAAAAATAAAAAAAAAAAAGGAATTTAGGGTCTTTCCCGTTTTCATTTTTTTCCGGACGAGATTGTTACCTCTTGATCGCGCGATCCGTTGCTATCCCGTGAAGATCTCGTTGAGATCTTTCCGTTTCCGTGGTTGCGCCGTGTTTAAGGCGGCGTTCGTCGCCCGTCTCATCGCTCTGTCGCTCGTGCGATTTGCGTATAACCTGTGCAAATCCGCCGGGCGTCCGCCATTTTTTTTTTGTTTGCCGTCAGTCGTGCAGGGGGCTGCGAGACGCCGCGATTTGCGGCATTTTCGTTGATTCGAACGACGGTTCGGTGGCGCGTGACGGACATGCGCCGCCCCGAAGTCCAATTTCGTTGAAAATGATGGCGAAAACGCAGGTTTCGGTTTCCGGATGTGCTTCCGGGTGATGACGCACCGTGTGCGCGGTAGTTTGGCGGCGCGTGACGTACATGCGCTGCCCCACTGTCCGACAGAAAAATTTGCCGAAAATCGCTTCATAGCAGCGCGTGGCACACATGCGCTTGGTCACTGTTCCTGCCGGCGCGTGACGCACGCGCCATAGCGGCATTGAACAGTGGCAGCGGGACAGCAGCGGTGGCGGACGGTGGCAGCGGGACGGACGGCGTGAATCGAAAACGAATATTGAAAAATAATTCGAGTTAATAGCAGTACAAGAAACGGCTAATTATTTGATATCAGATAATAACAACGAGTCAATTCACATCCCGGATTGGCTCCGATACCACTGTGGATCATAATTAAAACAGATCTAAAATCAGAAGAACGAATCTAAAGAAGAACAAATATTTGATACATGATTAATACGGAAGCGTATCTGGATCGTAGTCTCCCGGACTGAATTAATCACGTTGAAGGGGCTATAAAAGTCCCTTTGAAATCCACGAACCAAATCTTCTCCCTGAGGGTGATTGGGAACAAGCCGAAAGAAAACTATAATATTTCTCTGGTTTTCAACGCATGAGATTGTGAGTGACTATGTCGTATTCTATCTTTTTATCTCTGTAGACACGTAGCCTTTATATAGATATTTAACTGGATAATTAGACGGGCTTGTGGTTAAGTGAGCTTTAGGTTTAATTGATTAATTAAACGAATTAATTAATCTATAATTAATCCGACACAAACATATGAAAACCGAATCACACAATCATTACGCAGTCACGTAGCATGTGGGCCAGCTTATAGTTTGTAAAACATTACTAGAACTAATTTTGCACATATGTAACCAACAAATGAAAATTAAATCCAACATGGCAAGCATACGAGAATGTACTCAAGCCGTAAAATTCACGTCAAATCATGACATATACCAAGAAGGTTATAATTTTCCGAGGAGGCTTAGCTTATAAGCCCTAAAAATCAATCTTCATTTCCGAGGAGGCTTAGCTTATAAGCCCTAGTAATCAATCTTCATTGTGAAAGTGAAAAGTAACTCTCAAGACAGGCACGCAGGACCACTAAATTAGAATTATATGGAGTATGGATATGTTTGTGTATTTGTCCGGTTGGCCTAGAGCCTTCAAACTTTTTGTTTGCGGCTTGACAATTACTCAAAGAATGCCAATAAATAAATAAAAATGCAGTAGCTTGATTTGCAGAAGAGAAATCATTGAGTCAGCATATTGAAATATCTTCTCCAACGAATTTGAGCATTAAATTCACCACCCAAACAAAATTCAACCACAATTCATAAAACAAATTTCCAACGATTCAACAAAAGCTCTGATATCACTTGTTAAATCATTAAGGGTTAAATCATTAAGGGATTAATTTGCACTGAGCGGAAGCATACTTGAATCTATAAGGTTGAATTTGTTCTTCAGATTATGGGTTGGTTTTGCGGAATGCGGATTAGCACACACAGAGGAAGGTCCTTTAATTTCCTCTTGGAACCATAACCCTATATATAAAGGATAATTTCAATATTGCCCTTTATATTCCTTTATTTCTATTTCAATCCAATATAGAAATAGAAATTACAATATGAATCTACACATTAAATGCCCACAACCTAAACTTTGTTGATTACTTTCAACTGGACTACATTATGTGACAATATCCAATATATGATTATTTCACTTATAAGCCCAATGTTGAATTAAGAACCCAACATGTACTTCAGACGAATAAATGTTTTTTTGGGGGGTGGGGGTGGGGGAGAATTTAAAGGGTGCATAAGAAAATTTAGAGGGAGAAAATAATTTTTTTAGGGGGGCAATGTAATTTTTAGGGGGTGATAAAATAATTTACCTACTCGACAGTCATGAAAAAATAATAATTTTACTAGTTCAAATAATACAAAAATAAAATTTAAACCATTTAATACTATCTAATTTGTTTTAATGCCTAATTTGTTTATACAAATATCTCTTAAAACAAATTTACACGAATAGAACATATTCATTAAACAAAGATGAAAAAAATCATAAAAATATTTATAGAACCAATCCGAGATAATAATAACTGAAATAAAAATAAAATTAAAAAAACTAAATGAAAATTACCAATCTTGGTCGCTCAAAGATGACAAAAATAGTTTGAGAACTCAAAACCAGGGAAAAATCACCATTGAGCCCTAGATAGAAAATTGTTGTGAAAAAATAAGAAGAGAGGGAACATTTTACTTTTATATGAGGAGGGACAGGGTAGGTCTGTAAATTCATATATGAGTTTCGGCACAAAATAAAATTACAATAAAAAAAATGGGGGTTAGGGAGCCTGGGCACCAGGGAGGGACATGCCCCTTGCCCCCATCGTCCGCCCATGATTGGATAATGGAGATTTTCAGGGACGGAGCCATAAATTGGAGTGAGGGGGGATAAATTTTGTAGGTTTGAGCAGCGTGGATCGGGTGGAGTCGGGTCTTATTTGATCATTATAAGCTGCAAAAAAATCCAGATTTTTTTTGGATTTGAGTTAAATAGATAAGAAAATTCAACAAATTTACGTGAATTTCTGAAAGTCTATTGTTTAATAGGAATATATGAAAATAATATCTATTCAAATTTGAGCAGGTTCCAAGAATTTTTTGTTGTTTTGCAGACGTATTCTTCTTAATTTTCTGAGTTTGGTGCATTGAATTTTCCAGAATTATTTTTGTTTGTTGTAGGAATTTTTCAAGCTTCTGTCTCTCCTTTGGGTTCTAATTTTTTCAAGATTTTTTTTTGTTTTGTAGACGTATTATGAGTAAGGGTATTACTTTCAACCAAAGCTCTGATTACTTTTTTTTGTTGTTTCGTGCAAAAAGCTTATATTATTTTTTAATTACAAAAAAAAGCTTCTGTTTTTTGGTTTCTAATTTTTTTAAAAAAAATTCAAAAAATTCTTCTTTTTTATAGTATGATTTTCGTTGTCTTGTAGTGGTTGATTGGTAGAATTTTAATACATTAACTAAGATTCGAATCTCAACATCCATTGTCACTCTATGAGTTGACACACTGAAGATGTCCCTCAACCATGATTGGTCTTCCAGCCGGCTATGACAAGCTCACACCAACATGAGGATTAATGGAGGTTAAGGGAATGAACAGGCTGTCTAGGACTCCAGACAAACCACAAAGGCTCAACTTCCTGACCTGAGATTCATGTCCAGAGAGTGTATACACAAAGATGCATCAAGAAAGTCGACTATTGCATAGGATGATTTACAGGAAGTCACCTTTATCTCAACTCGGACATTTTCTTTGAACACCTCACTACATTTTATCTCAATCCGGTGCAGGTTAGGTATAGAAGCTAAAAGCTTAGGGCTGAGTTGCATTCACTCGATCGTGACCTCAATACAATGGAAGCAAGTTATTGGGTGTAAGGAGTACCATTATAAACAAGAGACTTGTATGGAAACATGAAGATGATTTGAGGATTCATGTTAATGATGCTCGCTTGCACTATAGTGGCTATTACACCAGGGGTCAAGAGGCTAGCCTTACGGATCGATAATTCTTGTAAGGAGTTCGCCAATGTTTACAGTGTATAGTTACTACCTGACAACCCAATGTTGTCGCGATGGAAGCTTGCTTCTTCTGTAATATATACATTATGTTTCTATATAAAATTTGGCCTTACAAAAAAAAACATCCATTTTTTGCTTTTAATTTTTAAAAGTAAAATTGAAAAATAAAACTAAGAACCTGGGATTCGAACACTGGCCAGACGGGAGACAAGCTGCAACATTACAAGCTCATCTACATTGGCTTTCATGTATTATTTCAAAACAAAATTGCATTTGAAGGGTGATCTAACTAAAAAAATATTTTGTTTTTTATATAAAATTATTATTTTTTTAAATCATAGGGGAATCATGGCCCCTTAGGCTCCGCCCTGGAGATTTCCTAATAAGTGCTCTATCATCTTGGAGCTGATTCACTATACAATATTCTTCATCTGATCTTACGATAACTAAATCGAAATCAATGCATGATGTTGGCGGCCGAATCAATTTGTGGGATTTTGCCAAATCTTGGAGCTGATTCACAGTTCACTATACAATAAATTTACGCGTGTTTATTGTCCCTTCTGACTTCTCTCTTACCAAATCTTCTGGATTCCTCCATGAACAAAAGTACCCCTAATTATGGAGCTTTATCAACCTAGTTAATAGTTATATCTCTTTAAAATAAAAAAAAATGACATTGAACTTTTTCGGTTGGGGTTTGAGTATGAGAGCCATGTATTGTATCATAACTAAATTTATTTTATCAATAGTTTCTCCCGACATAACAAATAAAAGTTAGGTGCGTAAGGATGAAATGCATAGACACACAATAGCATCCAATCCCTTAATTGACAGTATTCATTTTTGAGTCAACCAAAATAAAAGGCATAATTTGGTTTCACCAATCGGTAATTGCACCCTCTTGATAAAGCACCTGGCTTCATCCCCTGCATGGTACTATGATTATCTTTGTCATGGTATTGTTAATTACTTTTTTTCACCGATCGGTAATTGCATCGAACGCCGGGCGAATAATTGTGGATTGTGGATATAATATGAACAGAAACATGTATGAGCCTGGTTGGATGGTCCTTAGGCTAATCCGAGCTATAGTCCAGGTTGAATTAAGTAAAAAAATTAAAAATGGAGAGTTATATGTTGCATATATGCAAGATGGGAAGAGATTTTCGAAAAAGATAGGAGGTGGAAGAAGATGAGATGAAGAAGAGGACTTTTCTTTTTTCAGGTCTTTTTTCTAATTAAGGGTATTGTTGTTATTTTAATATTAACATATTAAGGCAACCACTAGAAAATAAAAGTCCCATTTAATCTTCCTCTCCTAAATTGGGCTACTACTACTAATTTCATAAAAATATTATGCACTAATTATTTTTTAAAAAACAAGTAGGGACCAGGCCCATGGTTTTAAATGAGGTGTGGGGTTGGGATAGCATATTTAAAAAAAAAAGAATTGCACTACTTTTTTAAGGGTGGGGTGGAGGCGCCCATCCTCTCTCTTTAATTGTCCGGGGTCAATTTTAGTTTAGGATCCACCATGAGGCTTAACAACTTATTGTGAAACTTGTTAGAACTGACACTGGTTGAAATGACCATTCTTATATGATGAATAAGATTGAACACAATCAATTCAAGGACTTCTAAAAAAAATGTTATTCAGGCGGTATAGTTGAAGATGAGATTAAAGACACTTCGGGCTCGTGGTCTACCAATTCTTGAGCAATCAATTTTATTGAAATCATAAATGTTTCTCTCACTAGGAAAACTCTCTCCTCCTTCTCTCTAAGCTACACTGCTATAGCATCAACATCTTACGCAATTCGCTCAGATCCCGATCCATTGATTGCATATGTGGACTCTGAGAATCCAGTTCCGCCTAACTCCCCGACGCTACAACCAGAAGGATTACCAATTACCTCTGAAAATCCTGAAGAATAGCTCCCGGTGACGGGTCGCTCTAAGACTCGTACATAACCAACTAAGGCGGCAATTACTCCTATCGCAACGGCTGCTACCACAGAATCTATTCCACCATATATCCGTAAACTCAGGCACCCCTTAGAGGAATGGCTCCCGGCGAAACCGTTACTCACAGAGAAGCTCAATGCCATTTGGGTTGGTTCCTTTCAATTGAATGTGAGCGAAGCGCGGAACTCAGGCACCCCTTAGAGGAGCTGAATCCTGCCACACAGGAACGGATCAGCAATAGCAAGCACCCATCAATTACAGACATTTACAGTGGATCAGACAGACTCGCCGGATAAAATCTCAATTAAATTTTCTCCAGGTCCCCCAGCCTTTTCTTGGCTCCTAAACTGCTTAATAGGCTTTCCATCTCCAATTTTGGATTTAGCTAACATAAATTCTACTCTTTTTTTTGCAGGGATATACAGGGGCCTCAGCCGTTCGTTTGGAGGGGGGAGAAGTTCTAGTCAAACTATCCTCCTCAGCGGATCAGATTCGCCTTATGAATGATCGACCGACCTCTGACAAAATCCATCTTCATTCACTCAGACCGTGGAAATTAGTTGACGGAAAACTAGCAAGGCTGGCGTGACTGCAAGTTCGGGGAACACCCCTGCACTATTGGTACAAAGATTTTTTCGAGACAATTATTGATCAATTTGTGTTCACTAGTAACGATTGATGAAAAGACGTCGAATCAGTAGGAGATGCAATTGGGCCACCTGCAAGTTCTGGTGAACGATAACAAGCCGATCCACAAGACCCTGGAAATAGTCATAGAGGCTGAGAAATTTAACATTCATGTTCTGGAAGAATTAGAATACCGCACACCTCCGAAATGGCTGTGGGTCAATCAGGTATAGAGGCCTGTTTCCACCAGTATACTAACCCTGCGGAAGAGGAATGGCCTACTCTGAATGAGGGGGGAAAGGAGCACCCGAAAAATCATCTGCCCCTTCCTGACAAGTCCGACGACAACACTCTTTCCGGTGAATTACACCTTACAGAACCAAATTCGGCAATAGCGACACCCACTACATCACCTGGCAGAATTACCCATACAGTTGACTTTTCCAAGGAAGGAAATAAGCCGTTGGAAATGCTTGCAGAATCATGTTCCCAAAGGAAGTCTGTGATTGGTTGCAACTTGATGAACTCGCCACCTATTGGCCAAGGGGGCAGTACGGAGGACCCATGTGAAAGGAAAAATCTAGAGGATACCTTTCTTGAAAACAGCAGCTCCGATCTATTCCTAAATGATATTCTCCTTGATGTGGACACAAATATCCCCACACCCCTGCGTATAGATGAAGACAGCACTATTGCTAGTGAAAATAACTATATTGACCCACCCAAGCAAAACCTAAGTCCAGAAGTAAAACAAAACTTCATTGCGGCAAAAGGCATGAGTTCATTCTCCCTACTTAAATTTGGAGGCTTCACGGCACTGCTAGCAAAATAGCATGAATTGGTGAGACTCAAGCCATTCTCAACCTCACCTCTTGGACTGGTTGATAGCAGATCTGAGCCCCTCTTGTCAGACAAAGAAATATCTCCCTCTCAAGGAATTTCTACCCAGGACACGGAACGGATAAACCCCACTCAAATAGTCCCCATTCTAACATCATCAGTCCGAGATCTGGACCGATTACCGTCCTACAAGATCAGCCTGAGAGGCCCAGGGAAATACAGATCACAGCCCGAGAGATCAGCAAAAATTCAGATATCAGAGGAAACACCTATACATCTTCAAAATCCATTTACGACTTAGCACTTGAGCTGGGGATTACGCCACACACATCAAAATCCGATATAATAGCATGCCTAGATCAAATGGAGGTAAGGGATAGATCCAACGTCTCCTTGGATAATAACAGTCGGAATGAGTCTAACATAGTTTCTCTCTGAAAAGGAGTATCCTCTCCTATAATATCCGCGGCTTAGGCGATTCCAGAAAGCGCTGCGAACTTCGAGAACTGGTAAGAAAGGAGCGAATTGATTTAGCTTGTAACCAAGAGTCTAAATTATCAGGTATCAGTAGATGGAACTGTAGTCAATTTTGGCCAAATGAGGATTTTGACTGGTATTTCAAAGTAGCTGAGGGCAGTGCATGAGGCTTACTTTGCGTCTGGCAAAAATCTATTTTCAGAAAGCAAACCACCTGGACAGAGCAAGATATTATAGGCATGGAGGGCTTCTAGGGAGCTAACTCCATAGAGGTGAAAATTATGAATGTATACTCCACTGGGCATATTGTTAAAAGGCGACTGTGGGAAGCAATTACAAATAAGATCAAAGCAAACGCGGGAGCAAACTGGTGTGTCGCGGGTGATTTCAACGCCATCTGATGTAGAGAGGAACGCCATAGAAATTCTGATTATACACGATCTGAGATGCAAGAATTTGACAATTTTATAAATAAGACAAAGCTGATCGATTTACAGCTACATAAGTATCGCTTCACCTGTATCTCAAGGGGGGAGATTGCTGCAGTAATATTGATAGAGTCCTTCTATCTTCTTCTTGGCTAGAACAATGGTCATTTGTCCTCCTAATTGGCCTCGACCGAACAACTTCGGACCACAGACCACTAATGCTAAAGGAAGAGGAAGTGGATTGGGGACCCCAAGCTACCAAAACTTTGAATTGTTGGGAATCGGTGGCTGGCTTCCCGGATTTAGTGAAGAAGGAATGGGAATCTACAAAGGTGTCCGGATATCCATCTTTTGTGCTCCACGAAAAACTAAAACAACTCCGGAAGAAGCTGAACACATGGAATAAGGAGATAATCGGATTAGTGTGAAACAACATCAAATTACTCAGAGAACAAATCAGAAAGCCGGATCTTGCGGCTGAAATAAGAGAGCCATCCGAGATTGAGAAACAAGAACGATATGAGCTATGGCAAAAGCTAAAATCCGCTCTAAAACAAGAAGAATCGATAATGTACCAAAAAGCGTGGTCGAAATGGATTAAAGAGGGAGACTGCAATACTAAATTCTTTCACGCCAAGGTAAACTAGAACCGAAGGACAAATGGTATACGCGGACTCCATATTAATGGCGCCTAGGCAGATGACCCACAAACTGTGAAATCAGGCATAACAGCGCATTTAAGGCTACAATTTACTACAAAAGACTGGATCCGTCCTTCCCTGGACATCCCGGCTATTAACACTCTATCCACTTAAGACAATGCCCTTCTAACAGCTACTTTCCCAGAACAGGAGATTAAAGCGGCAGTCTGGAGTTGCGAAGCGACAAAAATCCCCGGTCCGGACAGCTTCACATTCTTCTTTATTCAAAAGCATTGGGATGTGTTGAAGATAGAATTTATATCATTTATCAAGGATTTCCACAGCAATTGGTGTCTGGAGAAAGGCATCAATTCTACCTTCATCACTCTTATTCCAAAGCTCCTAAATCCAATCGAACTAAAGAAATTCCGCCCCATATCCTTGGTTGAAGTGGCAACAAAATCCTCTCGAAACTCTTATCCAGTCGTCTAAAGCAGGTATGTCACAAAATAATTTCAGATAACCAATCTGCTTTTGTCCGTGGTCGACAGATTGTGGATGGGATCTTGATAGCTATTGAGGCCATTCATTCTATCAAGAAATCCAAGACACCCGCCATATTATTAAAGCTTGATTTCGCAAAGGCTTTCGACTCAGTGGATTGAAATTTTTTATTTGCTATGCTACACAAACTGGGCTTCTGCCGGAAGTGAATAAGCTGGATGTGTGAATGTATTTCCACCCACTCTGCAGTTGTCCTAGTTAACGGAAGTAGTGGAGGATAATTCAAACTCTGACGAGGCTTAAGACAAGGCGACCCCTTGTCTCCATTTCTGTTCCTAACGGTGGTTGAGGGGCTTAATCTGATTCTACAAAAGGCCATCACCTTACAGAAGCTGAAAGGGATCAAAGTAGGCAGCACCTCCCTATCCCATCTTCAATTTGCAGACGACACACTTCTTATGTTCAGAGGGAATCTGGAAAACACCTCAGTAATCAAAGGAGTACTCCGTATCTTTGAACTCAGCTCTTGACTATCTTTTAACTACTCCAAGAGCAGATTATTTGTCTTTAATATGGGGAACACGGTGATATCCAACGCAGACAACCTCCTGCCCTACAAAATCTCAACTCTTCCTTTCATGTATCTTGGCCTCCCAGTTGGGGGCAATCCGAGAAGACTTCGCCTATGGGAGCCGGTCATTGAGGTAGTAAAGAAACGTATTCAAAAATTGGAAAACAACTTTCTCTTCCTCGCTGGTAAAATCAAACTAATTAAATCTGTGTTAGCTAGTATTTCAATATATTTTTTTATCCTTGTTCAAAGTGCCTAAACAGGTAGCAAGGAGCATCACCCAACTGATGACCAAATTCCTGTGGAAAACAAAGCAGCCTCAAGAACGCCCAATCCATTGGATTAGCTGGTAGGACATCTGTAAACCCAAAAAAGAAAGCGGATTAGGGATCAGGGATGTATTTAGCATGAATACAGCTTTATTAGCCAAATGGTTGTGGCGACTTAGAGCAGAACCTGATAGCCTCTAGTGCAAGGTGATACGATCTAAACATTTACATCATTAAGATCATTTAGGAGACTAGACTTTGGTGATAACCCCAGCAAATATGTCTCCCATATGGTCTGACATATGATCATTCTCGAAAGAATCATGGCTTACCGATAGAATCTCCTTGAAGATTGGTAAATGGGACAAATATTTGTTATGGGAATCTAACTGGACAGGGGAGGGTTGCCTGGCCCCAAGATTTTCGACCCTTTACAAACACAATGGATAGAACTATTTCGTAGACCTCTGCGGGGAGCAGAACACTTACTCCTTGAAGAGCCGCACGCATCACTTCCAGCAGACTTATCCCTAAGCCATGAACCGGAAGTTATAAGGTCACTTCAGCCTAAAATACCATTCGTTCCAACTATGCTCATGCTGGCTCTCTATTTGCAGGTGCAGGTGCGGCTGAGGCTTGGTGCGAATTCCCGCCGCGTAAAATCCAACTCTTTGCATGGAGAAGTCTATTGCAGTGTATCCCTACAATAGACAATCTTTTAAAACGTGGGATGAACTTCGACAGGGCAAGTTAGTGCTGCATTCATTGTGGGTGGAGACAGTGCCTCACTTACTGTGGGCAGCTATCTACTCATGTTTTGTTCTCAATTACATTGGTCACAATGACATCAAGAAGCAACTCAAAAGCCATACGGGATTGATGAGATCAAGTATTGGAGTCGAGATGTGGAAGGCAATATGGCAAGGGGTCATCTGGACCCTTTGGCAAGAGCGTAACGCCGTACTTGTTGATGTGGAGACGACCACTCAAACCGCGGATGAATGGGTCAAATTAAACACTTGGCAGTGGCTCGTAGCCTACAACGAACCTTTAAGAGGCTTAATCATAGGGGATTGGCTACGACATCCGCGCACCTGCTGCCCGGTTTCCTTTGAGCATGATCATTCGATTTATCAATAACACCCCCTGGAGGCTACCTCTGTATGACCTCTCCAGTTAGTTAGTTAGTTAGTTTAGTTTCAGTTATCCTTGAGAAATGTATTCACTCGACTGTTTGAAGGAGTGGAGACATCTCTTTGTTTTTTGTAATCGTTCATTTTTCTTCAAAAATTAATTAAAAAAAAAAAAAAAAAGACACTTCGGGCTCTTCCCCTGTGCATCCTAAAGTTTTCTAATTTGATTACGTCTGTAAACTTTCAATCATAGCATAATGCCATAATCTCCGAACATCCACTGTCCATTTAATTTTTCGAACTCACCCCATTCTTCTTCGGGTAGAGCCACGATTTTGGGATCGGGGTTGGGGTTGGGGGGAAGGGTGCAAGATACAAATTTGGGGGAAAGGGTTAAAACTATTTTTTTTGTGTGCGAATAAAAAAAAAAAACTACAAAAAATTGGGTGGGGTGCCATCGTATATCCACCCCTGCCATCCCTTGAAGTTCTTGTTGCATATGAGATGAAACTGACTCCAATGTCAGATATTTAGGTGTCATTCATGATTTAATCCATTGAATTCCAGTTTCTCTCCCGGACATTTCCATGAATTCAGAAAAGGTAAACCAGGGAAAAACCTGAAATATAACATCATAGGACATAAGCATCACATGCCTCTCCTCAGCCCTAGCCTAGGAAGAGGACGGTGTAACATTCACATATATTTCCCCCAACTCCTCTGTACAAATATGTCACCCGCAACATTAATGACTGAAATGTGTTTTCATATGCCTAGCGTGAAGCCAGAATTGGAAGCAAGGGGTGGGAGGAAACTCCGCCTCTGCATGTGAGTACCCTCGGTATAACTCCGTTCATTTAAAAGTGTATTGTAGCACAGTATCTTTCCCTGTGTTGTTTTGTTCTTTATATACACATACGTCCAGCTATGGCGAGAACGCCGTGCTGCGAGAAGACTGGTTTGAAGAGAGGCAAATGGAGTGATGAAGAAGATGAGAAGCTCATCAACTACATCAAGGAGAATGGGGAAGGATCATGGAGATCACTGCCAAAGAATGCAGGTAAGTAGAATTAGGGTTTTCAAATTCAAGGGTTTTGGTTTTACTTGCTAGTCATGCATAAAAGTAAAATGAGAATGGTTTGCTTTGTTTTCTTATGAGGTTTGTTGAGGTGTGGCAAGAGCTGCAGACTGAGGTGGATTAACTACTTGAGATCAGATGTGAAGAGAGGGAACTTCACTCAAGAAGAAGAAGAAATCATCGCGGAGCTTCAAAGATTAGTGGGAAATAAGTAAGAGGTTTCATGTCTCCATACATGCAATCTTTACATGTATATGGATCTCAGGGTGTTACATTCTAACAGTTTGCAGATATCAATGTTACGGTTCAAAATATTCAAAATATTCACATTTTTCGGTGGAACTTATACTTTTGTTTGTACAAATCTTCAAGTGCTTGAGTTTTTCTCTTTAGTATTTACTCTCTTTATGTTGTGTATTCTTCCTTTGCTCTCTTTTCAGGTGGTCTTTGATAGCGAGCCATTTACACGGCCGAACAGATAATGACATCAAGAATTACTGGAACTCCCATCTCAGCCGGAAAATTTACGAGTTCCGGCCAAAGTGTAGTAAATCCACTTACCCATTTGCTTCAGAGACGTTCAACAAAAGATTCACAAGTGTCAGTAGGGCCAGGGCAGAAAAACACAACCACCACCACAACAATCCGGACAACCAAGTGGATCCACAAGGCACTTCTGAAGGAAACGAAGAAAGAAGAAACCCTAATTTTCTAGATTCAATTTCTGATTGCAATGGATGGTCAATCCCACTTGCGGCAGCTGACAATGAGATGATGGTCCCAATGTTGGAGTATGATCAGCTGCAATTGGAAGTTTGTCCGGAAAAAGACGAGACAGACAACATCAACGAAAGCGAAACTTTATCATTCCCTTGCCCGAATAAGGAAAATCATTCCTTCCACAGCTTGGAATCAGGGCTATTTGTTTGTTCATCGCCACCGTTGGTCTCCTGGAGTAGCAGTGAAGTTTGCTGGGATTTTGCTGGTAGTGCTGATGATAAAGAGGTTGATCTCTGGAGCGAAGAAGCCATGTCACTTTGGAACTGGTCATAGAATTATTTATCTGAAATCGTTAGTTGAATAAATCTTTGGCTCCACTTTCTTCAAGAAGTGGATAGGTAGACTAGTGGATATGATTTAGTTGCAGGGATGATTCAATAAGTAGACAGTTTGTTAGTGTAATTGCGATGAATCATTGCTAAGTTATGGTATTCCATTGCACCATCACAATTCCCAGTACATAAAGAAACCAAGGAGGGACCCTTCAGGTTTTGTGTTAAAGAACCAAGATATCTGCAACTAGTTCATCTACCAAAGAATTAAGTATTCGGGATTGAATCTGTATCCCGAGTTCGAATGCATCTGTTTCATAGTTGAGCCATCTCCCATGTATTCACAAGTTCATCGACCATCAAGTCTCCTGTGGCACTCAAACCAGCAATTTCCTCATCGATATCTTCGGCTAGTTCATCTTTTCTGTGAACCATCCGAAGACACTTAGCCCACATTTGCCATCCTCCTCTGACGTAGTGCCTGAATCTGAAGCCCAAGTATTCGTTAGCACAGTCGAACCAAAGCTTCTGATTGTTTTTGGAAAAAGTCCACAACTATTGAAGCATGATCTGTGGCTCTCAATTTGAGAGAAAAGATGTGGGCTTATGACCTCGCAAGTACTCCTCAATGCATAGGCCTCAAACATGGGCCCTATGTTGACAAGAATCTCCTTTAGATACTCCAGTTCCCAACTCTTTTGCTTCCTGCAATGATGCAAGCTGAAGGGGGTGGTCTCTTGTTGTCCTGACGGTATTCCAGCAGAAATTTAAGAAGGTGAGTCTGGATTTCCTAAAAGTTAGTTCAATGCTCCATATTTTAATTTGTAAAATAACCATTTCTAAATATGAAAGAATGGTCCATGACTTGGAGTGGTTATATGGATGTGATGTGGTCACTATATTGTTAAAATAGTCAACAAAAGCAGCAGGAGGAAATAGTCAATAAAAGTAGAATCAATAAAAACAGAATGCGACTGCACCTACCCAATCTTCTTCCAGTAGATAGTCAGGGATACTGCTAGATCTTCCTCCAGATAGTCAGAGATATGTATAAACTAATCTGTTCTATAAAGGATAGAAAAAACACACATTGTAAACACACCTAAAATTGAATAGAAAGAAATTCCTATTCTCCAAATTTCCGCTGAACAACATGGTATCATAGCTTTGAATACCTTTATTACTGGAATACATGCATATATAAATAAGACACCTTCGTTTACCTCCTGTACTATTGTTGTCTAATTATCTGCAGAACTGCAACAGCTTCTGATGGAAGAATAGTCAACAACATTAACGGGACTAGGAAGCAGACACTCAAGGCACCGTTTGGTAGCAGGCCAGCGACAGGATAACACAGGTTATCCCAAGTTGTCTATTGTTTGGTGTCAATACGAGATTCAGCGCCACGCGCGGGATAACTCAATTTTTCCGGATAAGTGAGTGATAAAAGTTTGTATTTCATCCGAGTTTTAGACCAGGGTTTGGGTTTATCCCTCAGCTATCCTTCGTTCCAAATACCACATTCACCCCTCTCGCTATTAAAAATTACACCCTTTGCCATCCCATATAAACCCGTAGTCTCCCACATTTCACCACCGCGACCCAGACGGACGAAACAAGACCTAATCCCAAATCCCAGAACGAAACCGAAGCGCGGACGGCGAAAGGTGTGTAGAAAATCCCAGAAATTCCCAGAAATTTCTTGCTTAGTTCTTTGTTCTTTGTTTTTCAGTTCGTTCGAAACTTATTTTTCTGGAGAGATTTCTTCTTAGTTCTTTTTATTTCAGTTCGTTCGATTTGTAGAAAATCCCAGAAATTTCTTGCTTTCGATTTTTAGTTATTTCGATTTGGGGTTCGTTCGAATAAAGATTTCGTACGATTTGGTGTTCGGGTTTGTGTTTTGCACTTGTTTAGGGTTGATTGAGTCTAACTGTTCGATTTAGGGGTAGGGTTCGTACGTGCATTCGAGAGGGCTTTTACAGAATTGAAGGTTTATGTGTTTAGGGTTTGAATGTGGTCTTTGGAATTTGTTGTTCTTTCGCATTTCATCCAAGGCCTGCTAGAGCCCTCTTTACACTCTATTTAGACTTTATACACTCTAGTTGTGCTAGAGTCCTCTCATACGAGCGTTAGACTAAACAGGCTAATACTAGGTTCACCTTCAAGTTGATAATATGGGACAGAGACCTAATTTATGTATCTTCTCATCTCTTGTATTTGGAGTGGCTTCTCTATAATCTGTGATCTATGAAGACTTGAAGTTGCTGTTGGGCTCAGCTACAATTTACTGCATGCTAATGATTTTTGTTTTGAAGGGATTTGCTAAACGGATTTCCATTTTTATGTTGTTTGCTTGCAAAAGTTATATTACACTACTTGCAATTACACTACTCACATTTATCTGCTTCTTCAGATATTTTATTTTAAGCCATGGGTATCCCAACAATCCTCGTACTTGCCATAGCTTTCGTAGAAGCCCTACCTACTATTATCCAACTTGTAGAACAACAGAGGCGCATGTCT
>JAOWBN010186616.1:0-16277 GCA_028565015.1 Pinguicula moranensis | reverse complement strand
TTCCATCATGATACATTCTCGTTGCTTGAAGTACATGGTGAATGTTTGATCAAACATGTTGAGGTAGTCACAATGTTTAGAATTGAGCCTGATCATTGCATAATATATCCTTTGATATTCGTTGGTAAATCACGCATGTTTGAATTATTCTTTAATGAATTTGGATTGCTTGACATACCATGGATTATTGTTTGGAAGCATGCACATTTGTTCGGATACTTCATGGAAAAAGGTAGGAATGAATTCATTATTTTGTACTACTTGTGTGCCTCATATTGCAACTAAGTTGTCATTAATTGAATTTACGTCTGAATTTAAGACATTGTTGCAAGTGGAGTTAACTTCTTTATCTTTGAGAGTAGTTATGAGCTTAGATTGCGAAGGGAAGACAGAGCTATTTCATGAGAAGGGGTAAATGATCAATAAAAGCAGCACGTTACATTTTGTTTGTCAACCCAACATGGGATTCAAAAGGATAATGTTTGAAACAGGAGATGAGATGTCATTTCATTGGAATCATGTTAAAGGGCGTTCAAGTTTCCTACTGTGGAGAGATACATCTTAAAAGCTGGATTTACAAGGTAAGTATATAGATCACATGACTTTTAGTAGTACTAATAAACTTCCGTTTGATGTAGGCCCTGATTTGAGGACAAATCCTTTTCAAGAGAGGGAGTATGAAGTGAACTTAGGTACGAGTTACAAGATGATTAGATCTTTGAATGTGGCTGATGAAGATATTCGAGGCCCAAGACGCATTTGGAGGGTAGCATGACTAATCCAAAAGAATCCTAATCCCCAAAGGATTCCTAACCCCAGATAGAGTCCTAGCTCAACAAGGATTCCTAATCAAACAAGGAGTCCTAACCTAGGAGGGAGTCCTAGCTCAACAAGGAGTTCTATCCAAACAAGGAGTCCTAATCCAACAAGGAGTCCTAAACCCGTAGGGAGTCCTAGCTCGACAAGGAGTTCTAACTCGACAAGGAGTTCTAACTCGACAAGAAATCCCATTTCAATAAGGAGTTCGAATTCACCAAGGAGTCCTAATATATCAAGGAGTCCTAGACGAGCATGGAGTCTAAACTTGATGATCCAATAAGCTTGACCTAGAGGAGACCACGACCCATTTATTCTTAGTGGGCCCCATGGCCCGGCCTCAAATGGCCCGGCCCATTACCAAAATCCAAGTCATGGCCCAAGAAACAAGCCCAAGTGAATAGTGCACATTTGTTTTTGTTTGTGGAGTCAAAGGACAAGTGGAAACAAGACAAAGTCCAAGGATTTAATGGATAAGGAAGTTTTAGTTTTTTTTTTTATAATTGGTTATGCATTGAAAACAGAATTGTACTGTACAGACTAATGGCAATGATTCAGCCCAACAATGAGGTTAAATCATTCCTACTAAAAATAAATGCAATCATCGTGGGAAAAATCAACTAACACACAGTCTCGGATGACGAAGCCAATGTCACTACCTGAGAGGTCCTATCAAAAGCAGTAAACCAGTGCCATGATTGAACTTTAATTTTTTCCACGATTTTGATATGATCAAAGTTTCATCCTGAAATCTAATGGCATTTCTCGCATTCCATAAGTTCCACATAGTGCAGTGCCATATGGATTTCCATAGCTCCCTGCCCCGTCTCCTCGTAACCATGCCCATATGAGCAATAAAATTGATTTGTGGATCCCCGTGACCACCCATATACACATATCCCATCCAAAGATAAATCTCCAACCAGATCAAATAAGATAGACCACAAGTAAAAAAAACATGTGATGTGGTATCTAGCTCACCAAGACAAAAGGTACACAATCTTGTACACGGTATACAACGATGAAGAAGGTTGTCTATTGTTGGAAGACGAGATTGCATTAGTCGCCAACAAAAAGCCATGACTCTGAAAGGAGACAGGTTACCCCAAATCGAGGCAAGCACAGGTTGTGAAACTGAGTTAAGACCCTGTATAGTACGCTGCACATAATATCCAGGCTTCACTGAGTAAACTCCCGAGGAATGTGAATTCCAGTGCCATCCATCCTCCCCGGTCCTTGGCCAACGGCCTATCATCATAGCCTCTATCTCTTGTACCCAGACCTCCTCATGAGGTCGAAGAGGTCTGCGTCAGGTCCATATAATCCACCAATCATCAATCTCAAGAGCCCATTTTACCGAGATCAGAATCTTCTAATCTAGAGCAAGTGCATATAGGCGTGGGAAACGACTAACAAGAGAACCACCACCATCATCTATCCAATCATCCTCCCAAAATCGTGTCCGATCACCACTCACCACTCTTCTCTTCACACCATCAACAAACCAAGAGGTTGCACAAATAACCGAGTGAACATCCTTCCACCATCGAGAATAACCGTCTCGCACAGATAAATCATTCCAATCCCCATCCCCCACCACCTATATATTTATGAACCACAAGATCACGCCACTGCCCAACGGCCCCTGTACGAAGCCGCCATCCCCACTTGGCCAACTAAGCCACATTAAATGAGCCAAGATCGAGAAAGCCAAGACATCCACATTCTTTACTTTTACACAAATTACCCCAACTTATCCAGGCTCCACGAGAGGTTCTAGAATTAGTTTTCCAGAGAAAAGATGTGAAAATCTGTACCATCTCTTTGATCACAGACTTTGGTGCCTTGTACATAGAAAAATAATATACCGGCATGCAACAGAGAACACTCTTGATCAATGTCACCTTCCCCCAAAAATTTAGAAACTGATTCTCCCAAGAAGATGTTTTCTTTCGCATTGCAAGTATAAGAGATCGCCAAGAACGCACTTAACCTGGGTTGCAACCCACCTGAATCCCTAAATACTCAAAAGGGAGCCCCATGACCACACAATGTTATTCTTTTGCGAAAATCTTCTGAGTGTCAAGAGGGATGTTTATCCCCAATATGCTGCTCTTCTTGAAATTATTACATAAACCAGAAACTAACTCATATAATCTCAGAATAGCCTTCATACCTTGCACATTTTGTAGAGTACCTGCTTCGGAAAACAGAGTATCATTAGCATATAAGGAATGAGTATAAGTCAAGTTTCCACAAGGAATCCCAGTCAACATACCAATATCAACAGCTCGACGAAGTAATAAATTGAGTCCCTCCGTGGCAATAACAAAGAGGAAGGGGGACAATGGGTTACCTTGTCTGAGACCACGACGGAAATCAAAAGTACCTGAAGAAGCCCCATTAACAAGAACTTACCCTGAAGCACTTTGTAAGCATGCCTTCATCCAATGAATCCACCTCTCCTTGAAACCCATCTTACGCATCATATTAAACATCAATGACCAGTTCACATAATCAAAAGCCTTTGCAAAATCAACTTTTAAGAAAAATAAGGGTCTTTTGAAGATTTAGTATGATGCAATAATTCACCCGCTAGCAGAATACCCTCTTGAATTTGTCTTCCCCGAATAAAAGCCAGCTATTGGGGAGAGATAATGTTTTCAATCACTAACCTCAATCGATTTACCAAAAGCTTTGATAATAATTTATATGCGCTTCCCACCAAAGAAATGGGACAGAAATGAGTCAAGTCTGTAGGAGAAAGTACTTTCGCAAGCAAGACAATAGATGTAAAATTGAGTGCCTTGCATATATCTTCTGTATAATAAAAATCACGGCAGAAAGAAATATATTCCCCTTTCACCGCCACCCAATGATTTTAGAGAAAATGAAAGTTAATTCCATCAGGACCTGGACTCTTTCTACTAGAACAAGACATCAATGTAGAAAATATCTCATCATCACCGAACTCTTCTAACAATAAAGTGTTATCATCTGCAGACAATAGACAGTCACAAGGTATCATAATGTTAGGCATGTTCACATAAGTCTCATCAAAATGTTTCTGATAATGATTTACAATTCCCTGTTTGACATCTGCCACATCCTATTTCCAAATACCATCAAAGAACAATCCATGAATTTTATTTCGAAATCGATGATTATGTACCTGAGCATGAAAGTGCCGAGTATTACCATCCCCTTCCCGGATCCAAGAAGTTCGTGATTTTTGGAAAAGAATTGTCGCCTTTCTTTTCTGAGCTTGTTGTAAATCTATCAGAGTCAATTTCTTGTCGTATCTTTCATCTTCCGATAATGCTCTATCCTCCCCTTTCTGATCAAAGATTCGTATTTTTTCAGATATCCCATCAAGAACTCTTTCGGCCATACCAAACACATCATGATTCCAAGCTTTAAGAACATGTCTTAAAGCTCTAATGCGACAATGCAGAATATATGATTTACTCCCTGCAAAAGACAAACTCTGCCAAGTGTCAATAACCAATGATCGAATACCTGGATGTGAGTCCCACGCATCCAAAGTTCTGAAAAGGCTTAGGCCCCCAATTCACTTTGCTAGTAGACAGCAAAATAGGACGATGATCTGAAATACATCTGTCAAAAGCAATCTCCTTCAGATCGGGCCATTAAGAGACCCAACTAGGTGAAAGTAAGAACCAGTCAAGACGACTTGCACTCGTACCTCGCCCATTTAGCCAAGTATAAGAATATCGCTGCATAGGAGGATCAATCAGAGAATTATCAAGAATGAAATCATTAAATTCTACAGTGTCCACCAAGGGAAGACCACTTGAATTTAGTTGCTCCGAATTAGATCTGATTGAATTGAAATCTCCAACTAGACAAAGAGCATATGAATCAGATTCCTGTATCATACTCGATATCTGCAATCTCAATGCACGTTTGTCAGACGGCACATATGGAAAATAAACATTAATCACCAGTAACTTTGCATGTGTAGCCTCAAAGATATCACCATCCCATATAGAAAGTAGACCACCTGATTGTCCATTAGGTGGGCTTTTCACCTTCTCCAAAGCTTACTCAGCATCATGCGATTTGTACAATTGAACTTTGTCTCTTGCAAGCATAAGAAGTCAACAGAACTAGAATATACAAGATTGTGAATTGCATTTACCCGACCTGGGGCTCCGAGTCCTCGGACATTTATGGACATAATCTTCATTGATCAACAATAATAGGCTCGGTCATAACCTCCTCAGGGACATCCGTCGCCAAATCCTTTTTCTCCATATCAACCAATCTTGAAACCATTGTAGCATCAAATAAGTTGCTTGCTAAACCAATATTCTTTCCAATCTCCCAAGTCGTTTCTGCCTCACTCATGAGTTTAGATAATTGGCGGGTAGAACCAATCTTTCTACCATGTGCAAAATCATCTATGTCCTACATTGGTGATGGTGGTCCAAAAAGAACTTCATTACTCAGTATATATTCAAATTGTGGTGATTGGATAACATCGTGACTGTCTGGCTGGAGCATCATATGGTTTTCCTTGATGAACCTTGCGTGATTTTTTTTGTTTTTTGTTTCCTTGATACCTCTGCTTCTTCCTATACCACAGCATTACATTTTTTACGAGCACATGGTCCACCTTGACAACTTTGTGAAGCAAGTTCCCTTCAGTCATAGTGATAAGGCCATCCTGGGGTAATTGACATGCATCTAACTGCATGGCTGTGCGCTCAGACGATTTCAAAATTCTATCAAACGACGGCCGCATGACATCGAGCGATCGGTCGACCAACAGTTCTTTATCGTCCAGCAACATGCATCCGGCGGTAGCATGTCATTCGGATAACACAACCGTAGCGGTCTACTCATGGACCACTTGAGCATAACTTGGCTCAACTTTCGGAATCTCCACTGCATGATCCCCTGATGCTGGAGTTGGCACGGAACAATCAGCCACCTCAACGTTCACCTTCCTCACACTTCCAACCGTCGGTCTAGTTGCCTCCCAACGACGCCCCCCACCACGTTCCTCCACAACTCCCACCTAGAACCATTCATCCTTCAACTCCACCTTAACACTTTCATTGATAGCACTAGAATTTGCTACCCATACAAGCATACGCGCACGATGCATCATGATACGTTCCTCCGTGTATTTATCCAAACGCACAAACTCACCGAACAACTTAGCCAAGTTCATGAAAAATTTCGGGTACCAACAATACAACGGGGTTCCTTTAACTTGAAACCACACATCTCTTGTCCCATTTAAATCTCCACGCCTCCACGGTCTAATGCCGGATAAACTAATAGATGCAGCCAATGATGGTTCTTCTTGTAGGAGAATTTGTAGCAAATCCGTTGTATAAGAGACAAGGACTTCTACTCCTTCCACCACTATCACTTTACCATCCTCAAGATTATGTTTTTTCAGATTTGTTGCAATCAAATCAGGTGCAAGCAGAGGTCTTCCTATCACACAAAACTCAAGCCATTTTGAAGCTGAAGTGTCTTCCTCAAAAATCATGACACGTTGGTTTTGCAGAATATCTAGTGTCACTGTCCTGGTTGGCAGAATGGTTGTATCTTTACCTTGTTGGGGTTGATTACATAAACGAGCAGCAGCAGCTATCCTCTGTGGTTCCTAACCCCTCACTCGGTTAACCATCAGCTTGTAAGCTCCGATCCAGCAACCATCAAGATTTTGTTCAAACACCACAAGATCCACAACCGGTGCAAACCTGATAAAACCGAACCTCCGATGATGTAGATTTTGGCTTCGCGGAATGAATGAATCACGCACTATCCCGAATGCTGAGAAGACACGACGAAGTTCCCACTTTGTGCATGCTGGAGGTAAGTTGGCTACATGGAAAGAGATTGCCTCTGCTCGCATTTTCTGGATGTGAAGAGGCAGAATGTTTTTCATCGGCTTGGCAGCAGCCCCTTCACCAACAAGAGCCTTGCCATCCCTCCTTCGCCGGCGCTGAACTTCCCATCCCTCACCATCATCCCCCTAAAAATCGCCATCCATCAGAATATCATCCTTCGAACCATGCAAGTTGGAGCTAACCGGAGAAAGCAATTTTTGAACAAGTGAGACACGATCCGTTTTTTTAGGATATGTGACTGTGACCAACCGTGCAGCCACCGACAGTGCAGCTTCATCGTTCGCCTCCACAAATCCACCCGCAAGAATGTTACCAGCAACTCCTTCACCCTTACCAAGATGATCACTCGAGGTACGTGGTTGAGCCAAAAAGCAATGCTCCTTACTGTCCTTTGGATCTCCATTACCCAACTCCATATCAGCATCCGTAGCTTGTTTCTGAGCTCGCATGACCCTTCCATTACCACGGCCACCTGGTTTAGGTTGTTTTCTGGCAGTTTGCTCGAATTATTTTGCCGTTTGAAGGTAGTAGTCCGAAGTTTTTGAAGAGGTTGCCCTACTTGCCTTAACTCAGAGAAACATTACTGGGTAAGTAACTCATGGTGTCTCTTGCTCTAACAATTTCATTTGCGTAGTGTTTTAGGAGCCTTCATTTTTCTGAATAATGTGTTGTGTTGTTTATTCGGGTTTGAAATGGTGGTTCTCGGGATCCAGCACCTGTGAAGGTGCAATTGTTTAAGCCTTAATTTTTCTAGTTCTGATATTTTAAACGCCCGTTCCCGGATTTGATTCTGAACCTCTTTCGCCATCTCCAGAGATATATCGAGTAAATGGTGGTAAACGGCATCACCATCCTTCACTCGCTGGAGCTCCGACTCCTACGCTGCACTCTACCGTCGGAATATCCATATGAGCATTCGTCAACAAGCCAATCTTTACCCATCGTTTCTCTTGGGTTCGCCCAACATCACTCCCTTCTAAACGAACTAGTGGTTCTAATTGAATCTGGTGATTATGTCAGTGCCCTTGCTTCTCCAGCTTCTCAAGTCCTCTTCTCGAATGCCGGATTGGGCTAGTCTGATTCCGCTAGCTTCTTTTACTCTGAGACACTCCCGAATTGTGTCAGCAACTTTTTGGGTTGTGATGTCGACCGTGACTCGTTGGAATTGGGTAATAAAGCAGTGCTTGTCATGGCTGTGGGAGTTTTTTTTATAAGGCCATGGCTGTGGGAGTTGCTGCTCTACTTGCATTCACTCAGAGAAACATTACAGGGTAAGTCATTCATGGTGTCTCTTGCTCTGGCAATTTCGTTTGCGTGGTGCTTTAGCAGCCTTCATTTTTCTTAATAATGTGTGGTGTTATTTATTCGGGTTTGAAACGGTGAATCTTGGGATCCAGCACCTGTGAAGGAGCAATTGTTTAAGCCATCATTTTTCTAGGTCAGATATTCTATACGCCTGCTCCCAAATTCGATTATAAACCTCTTCCACCGCCTCTGGAGATATATCGAGTAAATAGCAGTAAATGGCACCGCCGACCTTTGCTTGCTGGAGCTCCGACTCCTCCGTTACACTCTACCACTGGAATGTCCATATGAGCAACCGTCGACAAGCCAATCTTTACCGATCGTTCCTCTTGGATATGCCCAGCTTAACTCACTTCTAAATGACTTGGTGTTTCTAATTGAGTCCGGTGACTATGTCATCGCCCTTGCTTCTTAGGCTTCTCAAGTCCTCTTCTCATATGCCGGATTTGGCTCATCTGCTTCCGCTATCTTCTTTTAATCTGAGACACTCCCGAATTGTGTCACCACCTTTTTGGGAAGTGATGGCGACCATGACTCGCTGGAATTGGGTTATAAAGCAGTGCTTGTCATGGCTGTGGGAGTTATTTTTGAAAGGCCATGGCCGTGGGAGTTGCTGCTCTACTTGCCTTCAATTAGAGAAACATTACTGGGTAAGTCACTCATGGTGTCTCTTGTTCTGGAAAAATCGTTTGCGTGGTGTTTTAGGAGTCATCATTTTTTCTTAATAATGTATCGTGTTGTTTATTCGGGTTTGAAATGTGGTCTCAGGATCCAGCACCTGTGAAGGAGCCATTGTTTAAGCCGTCATTTTTCCAGGTCAGATATCCTATACGCCCGCTCCCGGATTCGATTTTGAACCTCTTCCGCCGCCTCCGGAGATATATCGAGTAAATGGCGGTAAATGGCACCGCCGTCCTTCGCTTGCTGGAGCTCCGACTTCTGCGCAACACTCTGCCATCGGAATATCCATATGAACAACCGTCGACAAGCCAATCTTTACCGATCATTTCTCTTGGGTTTGCTCAACTTCACTCACTTCTAAACGACCTGGTGGTTCTAATTGACTCCGGTGATTATGTCAGCACCCATGCTTCTCCGGCTTCTCAAGTTCTCTTCTCGAATGCCAAATTGGCCTCGTCTGATTCCACAATCTTCTTTTAATCTGAGACACTCTCGAGTTGTGTCAGCACCTTTTTGGGTAATGATGGCGACCATGACTTGCTGGAATTGGGTTATAAAGCAGTGTTTGTCATGGCCGTGGGAGGTTTTTTTTTTTGAAAGGCCATGGCCGTGAGAGTTGCTGTTCTACTTGCCTTCACTTAGAGAAACATTACTGTGTAAGTCACTAATGGTGTCTCTTTCTCTGGCAATTTTGTTTGCGTGGTGTTTTAGGAGCCTTCATTTTTCTTAATAATGTGTCGTGTTGTTTATTCGGGATTGAAAAGATGGTTCTTGGGATCCAGCACCTGTGAAGGTGCAATTGTTTAAGCCTTCATTTTCTAGGTCAGATATTTTATACGCCCGTTCCCGGATTCGATTCTGAACCTCTTCAGCCGACTCTAGAGATATATCGAGTAAATGGCACCGCCGTCCTTCGCTTGCTGGAGCTCCGACTCCTACGCTGCACTATGCCGCCAGAATATCCATATCTGCAACCATCGACAAGCCAATCTTTACCGATCGTTTCTCTTGGGTTTGCCAAGCTTCACTCACTTCTAAACGACCTAGTGGTTCTAATTGAGTCCGGTGATTATGTCAGCGCCCTTGCTTCTCTATCTTCTCAAGTCCTCTTTTCGAATGCCGAATTGGGCTTGTCTGATTCCGCTATCATCTTTTACTCTGAGACACTCCCGAGTTGTGTCAGTACCTTTTTGGGTAGTGATGGCGACCATGAATCGCTGGAATTGGGTTATAAAGTTGTGCTTGTCATGGCTGTGGGAGTTTTTTTTTTTTTTGAAAGGCCATGTCCGTGGGAGTTGCTGCTCTACTTGCCTTTACTCAGGAAACATTACTGGGTAAGTCACTCATGTTGTTTCTTACTCTAGCAATTTTGTTTGCGTGGTGTTTTAGGAGCCTTCATTTTTCTTAATAATTTGTCGTGTCGTTTATTCGGGATTGAAACGGTTGTTCTCGGGATCCATCACCAGTGAAGGTGCAATTGTTGAAGCCTTCATTTTTCTGGGTCAGATATTTTATACGCCCGCTCCCCGATTCGATTTTGAACCTCTTACACCTCCTCCAGAGATATATCAAGTAAATGGCGGTAAACGGCACCGCTGTCCTTTGCTTGCTGGAGCTCCGACTCCTCCACTGCACTCTGCCACCGGAATATCCATATGAGCAACCGTCGACAAGCCAATCTTTCCTGATCATTTCTCTCGGGTTTGCCCAGCTTCACTCAATTCTAAATGACGTAGTGGTTCTAATTGAGAACGGTGATTATGTCAAAGCTCTTGCTTCTCCAGCTTCTCAAGTCCTCTTCTAGAATGCCAGATTTGGCTCGTCTGATTCCGCTAGCTTCTTTTACTCTGAGACACTCCCGAGTTGTGTCAGCACCGTTTTGGGTAGTGATAGCTACCATAACTCGCTGGAATTGGGTTATAAAGCAGTGCCTATCATGGGTGTGGGAGTTGGTGCTCTACTTGCCTTCACTCAGAGAAATATTACTGGGTAAGTCACTCATAGGATCTCTTGCTCTGGCAATTTCGTTTGAGTGGTATTTTAGGTGCCTTCATTTTTCTTAATAATGTATCATGTTGTTTATTCGTGTTTTCTCGGGATCCAGCACCTTTGAAGGTGCAATTGTCTTCTTTTTTCTAGGTCAGATGTTTTTTACGCCTGCTCCCGGATTTGATTCTGAACCTCTTTCGTCGCCTCTGGAGATATATCGAGTAAATGGCGGTAAACAGCACCACCGTCTTTTGCTCACTGGAGCTTCGTCTCCTCCGCAACACTCTGCTGCTGGAATATCTGTATGAGCTACCATCGACAAGCCAATCTTTACCGATCGTTTCTCTCGGATTTGCCCAGCTTTACTCACATCTGAAAGACCTAGTGGTTCTAATTGAGTCCGGTGACTACGTCAAAGCCCTTGCTTCTACGGCTTCTCAAGTCCTCTTCTCGAATGCCGAATTGGGCTCGTCCAATTCCGCTAGAGTCTTTTACTCTGAGACACTCCCTAATTGTGTCAGCTCCTTTTTGGGTAGTGATGGCGACCATGACTCGCTGGAATTGGATTATAAAGCGGTGATTGTCATGGCATTGGGAGTTTTTTTTGTTTTTTTAAAGGACATGGCTAAGGGATTTGCTGCTCAACATGCCTTCACTCAGAGAAACATTACTGGGTAAGTCACTCTTGATGTCTCTTGCTCTGGCAATTTCGTTTGAGTGATATTTTAGGAGCCTTCATTTTTCTTAATAATGTGTCGTGATGTTTAATCGTGATTGAAACTGTGGTTCTCACGATCCAGCACCTTTGAAGGTGCAATTGTTTAAGCCTTTATTTTTCTAGGTCAGATATTTTATAGGCCCGCTCCCGGATTCGATTTTGAATTTCTTTCGCCGCCTTCGGAGACATATCGACTAAATGGTGGTAAACGGCACCACCATCCTTCACTCGCTGGAGCTCCAACTCTTCCACTGCACTCTGCCACCGGAATATCCATATGAGCAACCATCGACAAGCCAATCTTTACCGATCGTTTCTCTCGGGTTTGCCCAACTTCACTCACTTCTAAACGACCTAGTGGTTCTAATTGAATCTGATGATTTTGTAAGCGCCCTTGCTTCTTTGGCTTCTCATGTCCTCTTTTCGAATGCCGAATTGGGCTCGTCTGATTCCGCTATCTTCTTTTAATCTAGGACACTCCCGAATTGTGTCACCACCTTTTTGGGTAGTGATGCCGACCATGACTCGCTGGAATCGGGTTATAAAGCTGTGCTTGTCATGGCTGTGGGAGTTTTTTCTTTGAAAGGCCATGTCTGTGGGAGTTGCTGCTCTACTTGCCTTCACTCAGGAAACATTACTGGGTAAGTCACTCATGGTGTCTCTTACTCTTGCAATTTTGTTTGCGTGGTGTTTTAGGAGCCTTCATTTTTCTTAATAATGTGTCGAGTTGTATATTCGGGTTTGAAACGGTGGTTTTTGGGATCCAGCACCTTTGAAGGTGCAAATGTTTAAGCCTTCATTTTACCAGGTCAGATATTTTATCCGCCAGCTCACGGATTCGATTATGAACCTCTTCCGCCGCCTTCGGAGATATATCGAGTAAATGGCGGTAAATGGCACCACCGTCCTTCGCTCACTGGAGCTCCGACTCCTCCGCTGCACTCTGCCGCCGGAATATCCATATGAGCAACCGTCGACAAGCCAATCTTTACCGACCGTTTCTCTCGGGTTTGCCCAGCTTCACTCACTTCTAAACGACCTAGTGGTTCTAATAGAGTCCGGTGATTATGTCAGAGCCCTTGCTTCTCCGGCTTCTCAAGTCCTCTTCTCGAATGCCGGATTGGGCTCGTCTGATTCCGCTAGCTTCTTCTACTCTGAGACACTCCCGAATTGTGTCAGCACCTTTTTGGGAAGTGATGGCGACCATGACGCGCTGGAATTGGGTTATAAAGCAGTGCTTGTCATGGCTGTGGGAGTTGCTGCTCTACTTGCCTTCACTCAGAGAAACATTACTGGGTAAGTCACTCATGGTGTCTCTTGCTCTGGCAATTTTGTTTGCGTGGTGTTTTAGGAGCCTTCATTTTTCTTAAAATTGTGTCATGTTGTTTATTCGGTTTTCAAACGGTGATGTTTTAGGAACTCCGACTCCTCCACTGCACCTTGCCGCCGGAATATCGATATGAGCAACCGTTGACAAGCCAATCTTTACCGATCGTTTCTCTCGGGTTTTGCCCAGCTTCACTCACTTGTAAACAACCTAGTGGTTCTAATTGAGTCCGGTGATTATGTCAGAGCCCTTGCTTCTCCGGTTTCTCATGTCCTCTTCTTGAATGTTGGATTGGGCTCGTCGTATTCCACTAGCTGCTTTTACGCTGAGACACTCCTGAATATTGTCAGCTCCTTTTTGGCTAGTGATGGCGAACATGAATCGCTGGAATTGGGTTATAAAGCAGTGCTTGTCATGGCCGTGGGATTTGCTGCTCTACTTGCCTTCACTCGGAGAAACATTACTAGGTAAGTCACTCATGGTGTCTCTTGCTCTGGCAATTTCGTTTGCGTTGTGTTTTATGAGCCTTTTTTTCTTAATAATGTGTCGTGTTGTTTATTCAAATTTTAAATAGTGGTTCTCGGGATGCAGCACCTGTGAAGGTGCAATTGTTTAAGCCTTCAATTTTCCACGTCAGATATTTTATACGCCTGCTCCCGAATTCGATTATGAACCACTTCCTCCGCCTCCGGAGATATACGGCACCACCGTCCTATGCTCGCTGGAGCTCCGACTCTTCCGCTATACTCTGCCACCGGAATATCCATATGAGCAAGCGTCGACAAGCCAATCTTAAACGATCGTTTCTCTCGGGTTTGCCCAGCTTCACTCACTTCTAAACGACCTAGTGGTTCTAATTGAGTCCGGTGATTATGTCAGAGTCCTTGCTTCTCAAGTCCTCTTCTCGAATGCCGGATTGGGCTCGTCTGATTCTGCTAGCTTCATTTACTCTGAGACACTCCCGAATTGTGTCAGCACCTTTTTGAGTAGTGAGGGCGACCATGACTCGCTGGAATTGGGTTATAAAGCAGTGCTTGTCATGGATGTGGTAGTTTTTTTTTTTAAAAAAAGGCCATGGCTGTGGGAGTTGTTACTCTACTTGCCTTCACTCAGAGAAACATTACTAGGTAAGTCACTTTTGGTGTCTCTTTCTCTGGCAATTTTGTTTGCGTGGTGTTTTACGAGCCTTTATTTTTCTTAATAATGTGTCGTGTTGTTTATTCGGGTTTGAAATTGTTGTTCTTGGGATCCAGCACCTGTGAAGGCTTCATTTTTCCAGGTCAGATATTTTACACGACCGCTCCCGGATTTGATTCTGAACCTCTTCTGCCGACTCCGGAGATATATCGAGTAAATGGCGGTAAACGGCACCGCCATCCTTCACTCGGTGGAGCTTAGATTCCTCCATTGCACTCTGTCGCCGGAATATCCAAATGATCAACTATCGACAAGACAATCTTTATCGATCGTTTCTCTCGTGTTTGCCCAGCTTAACTCACTTCTAAACGACATAGTGGTTCTAATTGAGTCCTATGATTATCTAAGAGCCCTTGTTCTCCAGCTTCTCAAGTCCTCTTCTCGGATGCCGGATTGGGCTCGTCTGATTCCGCTAGCATCTTTTACTGTGAGACACTCCCAAATTGTGTCAGCACCTTTTTGGGTAGTGATGGCGACCATGACTCGCTAGAAATGGGTTATAAACTAGTGCTTGTCATGGCTGTGGGAGCTTTTTTTTTTAAAGGCCATCGCTGCGGGAGTTTTTGCTCTACTTGCCTTCACTCAAAGAATCATTGTTGGGTAAGTCACTCATGATGCTCTTGCACTGGCAAATTCGTTTGCGTGGTGTTTTAGGAGCCTTCATTTTTCTTAATAATGTGTCGTGTTGTTTATTCGGGTTTGAAACGGTGGTTCTCGGGATCTCACCAATGAAGGTGCAATTGTTTAAGCCTTCATTTTTCCAGGTCAGATATTTTATACGCCCGCTCCCGGATTCGAATTTGAACCTCTTCCGCCACCTCTAGAGATATATCGAGTAAATTGTGGTAAACGGTACCTCCATCCTTCGGTCCCTATAGCTCTAACTCCTGCACTGCACTCTGTCGCCGGAATATCCATATGAGCAACCGTAGTCAAGCCTTTACCGATCGTTTCTCTCGTGTTTGCCCAGCTTTACTCACTTCTAAGCGACCTAGTTGTTCTAATTGAGTCCGGTGATTATGTAAGAGCCCTTGGTTCTCTGGCTTCTCAAGTCCCCTTCTTGAATGCCAGATTGGGCTCGTCTGATTCCAGTAGTTTCTTTTACGCAGAGACACTCCCGAATTGTGTCAGCACCTTTTTGGGAAGTGATGGCGACCATGACTCACTGGAATTGGGTTATAAACTGGTGCTTGTCATGGATGTGGTAGTTTTTTTTAAAAAGGCCATGGCTGTGGGAGTTGTTACTCTACTTGCCTTCACTCAGAGAAACATTACTGGGTAAGTCACTTTTGATGTCTCTTTCTCTGGAAATTTTGTTTGCGTGGTGTTTTACGACCCTTTATTTTACTTAATAATGTGTCGTGTCATTTATTCGGGTTTAAAATGGTTGTTCTCGGGATCCAGCACCTGTGAAAGTGCAATTGTTTAAGGCTTCATTTTTCCAGGTCAGATATTTTATACGCCTGCTTCCGGATTCGATTCTGAGCTTCTTTCGCGGCCTCCGTAGATATATCAACTAAATGGCGGTAAACAGCACCGCCGTCCATCGCTCGTTGGAGCTCCAACTCCTCCGCTGCACACTGTCGCCGGAATATCCATATGAGCAACTGTCGACAAGCCAATCTTTACCGATCGTTTCTCTCGGGTTTGCCTAGTTTCACTCAATTTTAAACGACCTAGTGGTTAAAATTGAGTCTGGTGATTATGTCAAAGCCCTTGCTTCTCCGGCTTCTCAAGTCCTCTTCTCGAATGCCAGATTGGGCTTGTCTAATTCCGCTTGCTTCTTTTACTTTTAGACACTCCCGAATTGTGTCAGTACCTTTTCGGGTAGTGATGGCGACCATGACTCGCTGGAATTGGGTTATAAAGTAGAGCTTGTCATGGCCGTGGGATTTTTTATTTTATTTTTTGAAAGGCCAGGGTTGTGGGAGTTGCTGCTCTACTTGCCTTCACATAGAGAAACATTACTGGTAAGTCACTCATGGTGTCTCTTGCTTTGGCAATTTCATTTGCGTGGTGTTTTAGGAGCCTTCATTTTTCTTAATAATAAGTCGTCTTGGTTATTCGGGTTGGAAACGGTGGTTCTCGGGATCCAGCACCTGTGAAGATGCAATTGTTTAAGCCTTCATTTTTCCAGGTCAGATATTTTATACGACCGCTCCCGGATTCGATTCTGAACCTCTTCTGCCGACTCCGAAGATATATCGAGTAAATGGCGGTAAACGGCATTGCCGTCCTTCACTAGGTGGAGCTTCGACTCCTCCGTTGCACTCTGCCGCCGGAATATCCAAATGATCAACTATCGACAAGACAATCTTTATCGATCGTTTCTCTCGTGTTTGCCCAGCTTAAC
>JAOWBN010186605.1:0-16278 GCA_028565015.1 Pinguicula moranensis | reverse complement strand
ATTTTGCTCTAGTCCATTATTAGCACAAAGCTAAAAGAATTGTCAATAATGACTCTTCCAGCTCCATTTGCAATGGAGCCATCTCGTCTAAGGTATGCTGCTACATATTGATCCCAAGCAGACTGCTCTTTGAGTAATTAATGCGCAGTCCTGAAGTTATTTCAAAATGGAGTAGGATAAATCTTAGAGTTTTGATATTGTCCCAGCTAGCTTGTCCAAACATCAATGTGTCATAAACAAAATGTAAGTAGGAAAGTAGGAGAGATAGGGTCATGGCCTTCTTGATTAGCAATGAAAGGCCCTCAGCAGCCACTAGATACAGTAGAGGAGAGATAGGGTCTCCTTGGCGCAGTCCTCCCTGAGGGAAAAATTCTTGAGTGGGGATGCCATTTATGGGGATGAAGGAGGAGGCAGATTCTAATAGTTCTTTTGTCCCCCAAATCCAGCTTTGAGGAAACTCCATTTGAGCCATAGTATCCTGCAGATAGATCCAATTAAGAGATTCAAAAGCCTTTTCTAAATCTACCCTGATGATGATGGCCTATTTCTTTAGTTTCTTCAATTCATCCACAGCCTCATTGGCTATGAGGACACCATCCAGCAGTTTTCTTGCTTTAATAAGTGCCATCTGATTGGGGGCTATGATCTCCATCATAATCGAGTTCAATCTCCTCTCTAGGACCTTTGAAATGATCTTTGGAATAGCTCCAATTAAAATGATAGGTCTAAAGTCCTGAACATACATAGGAGTGTCTGTTTTGGCTAGCATAAAAATATGTGCAACATTGCTTCCTTTGGCAAGTTTGCAATTCCTATAAAATTCAACAAACAGTTGAAAATGTCAAACATGAATATGTGAAGAAATTGTTTGATAAATTTAAAGTTTAGACCATCCGACCCTGGACTCTTTACAATTCTGCAGTCTTGAATAGCAACCAGAATTTCAGCTTCTGAAAAGGGTCTTACAAGCATTTCTTTAGACTGCTGTGAGAACGGATGAAATTTGATATTGTGAAGCTTAGGCCTACTACACTGCTTTTCAGAGAACCTTTCTGAAAAATGCTGTCTCAAACACCTCTTTACATCTACTGGATCCTCAAGCCAAGTGTTCCCCTCCCAAATGCCTTGGATGGAGTTTCTTCTTCTATTCTTTTTTATCCATCTATGAAAGTAGGCTGAATTGGCATCTCCTTGTTTAATCCAATTGATTCTAGCTTTCTGAAAATGTAGACTGTCTATGCTTCTTTCCAGCGCTTGAAGTTCTTGCTGTTTGTTCATAATCAGGTGTAGATATGATGTATTAAGTTGAGAGTTGTTTTAAGCCTGAATTTCCATATCAGCAACTTGGTCTAGTAGTTGTTTTCTTAGAGCTAAGGAGCTCCTAGGATGCTGATTGTTCCACTCTTTAATTCCTGCCCTCAAATTTCTTATTTTGATCTTCAATATATGGCTAGCAAACCCCTCTGGATATATTTTTGAACTGAGGTATTCCACAACAACAGTTAAGTATGCATTTTCCATCCAGCAATCAAGTAGTCTAAATGGTTTGGGACCCCAATCTTTAAGGTTGCAGCAGAGAGACACAGGGCAATGGTCAGAGTCATCCGTATCCAGACCAACTTGAGACCAGAATACATCATTTCCCAACCAAGCATCATTCACAAGAAATCTGTCTAGCCTACTCATGGCTTTAAGGGACTTCATTTCAGATCTTAAAGATGCATCCCATTGACAAAGGATCTAAACGCATTGATCTCCTAGTCTAAGGAGCGCTGAGAAGTTCCTTTTTTTCTCTCTAAAGCATCTAGAATTGCATTGAAATCGCCCATAAAGTACAATTTATCCAACTATTTCCCTTGATGTAAGTCCAAGAGTTGCTTCCATTGAATCTCCCTTGCTCCCAAATCATTAGAACAACAAATGTTCAGTATATGAGAAGTGATTTTCTATGAATACCAGTTACCTGATGCTACTAGGAAACCATCTCCAAAAGTAATACAGAGTCTATTAAAAATAGATTTATTCCATATGCAGAGTAGTTCACTAGATTTTCCTACTGATCCTTTGTAGATCCAGTCAAAGTCATCATCAAACCATAGGTATTGACCTAATTTTCTATCGGTAAGTTCTATTTTAGTTTCTTGAAGGCTCACAAAGTCAGGTAGTTGTGTTAGAATAAATTTTTTTACTCTCTTCTGTCTCCCGTGGCCACAAAGGCCTTTGATATTGTATATGATAACCTTCATAGAGAAATATGATCATATGGAACTCGTGGCATCATTAGTGCCTCAAGTCCTGCACACTTCATTATTTGGGAGTTAATCTTTCTTAGTTTATCTTTGGTTTGTTGCAAATCTAGATATGATAACCCCAACATTTTGCCAATCTCTATTGTATGATCAGCTTCAACCTCTAGCTGATCCAAAGATAAGTCCAGGAAAGCTGAGTCTTTTTTATGCACCGCAAGGTTGCTAATCCAATCTTATAATATAGCTATATCTTTTTCTCTGATTGGGTCATTTTCCTTGTGTGTTTGACTCCTTATTTTGGGCGATTACCTTTTCTTCTTTTGAGTAAAGCTTTTTGAGGTGTGGCAAGTTCACCTTGCTTTGCAGCACTAAGAGGAAGGAAATCATTTGAAGAAGATGAAATATGCTGGAAATCAGTAGCTATGTCTGTTGAAGGAAGAGCTTGTAGAACATCAAAGTTCTGCATGTCTAAAGATTGTAGAGGTGAATTCATAGAGGGGTCTTCTTGTTAATAGACACATCTCGAGTTTCCAAGAGAAGCTGATCAGCACAAAGCAAAGGAGATTTACAGCATTCCGAGCACTTCTCAGAAGACATAAACATTCTCTGAGGAGCAGTGGCCATTACTGGACTGAGGGGAGTTGATAGAGCTTCTTTCATAGTGCTTAAACCAAGAACATCCTGAGTTTAAGAAACTCTTTCAATAGGAGAGATTAACTAATCTTTGTTCAAAGATTTTGAAGTAGGACACCATGGCGATTTTGAAGCAGGGAAGTGCCTATGGCAGTATAATCTACAGTACAAGCTCCAGTAGTAACTTTATCAGGTTGCATCCCCTGAGAATTCATGGCCTTAGTTGGTGACTACAGTCTATAAGAAGTAGCAACTACCTGTTCTTTGACAGGGATGGATCTTGCAGAATTCCAAAATGAAGATAGCTTTTTGGTATGACTAGCAGTGTCATCATTATTATCCAATGAAGGCACATAACCCCAACAGTCATTAAACCTAGTTAAACTAAGCTCTGAGATGTGAAGAGTAACTGTTGAACCATCTACTAATAAAGGGAGAGATTCCACCACTCTAGAAGAGCAATCTATGGAGATCAGCATTTGGACTGCTTCCAAGTAATGCTTATTCAAAGTAGCCTCATCAATTTTAAATAGTGTGCCAAGATGAGATCCAATCTTGGCCAAAGCTTGATAGTTCCATAATTGAAGTGGCGAACCAAATATTTTAATTCAACAGAGCTTATGTGATGGAGAATCCAGAGAGGAACCTGACCATGGAAGAAGATCTGTTATCCATTGAGCCAACCAAGCAAAATCATGATTGATCAGGTTCTTCAAGTCCAGTTCCTCTTTTTTCCAAATAAGGATCTTTCCAAATCTCATAGGACTGATGATAATATTAAGATAGGCTATTGATTTCAGGCTTAGTTGAAGATCTCTACAACCTTCCAAATGAAGAAGGATAACAGTGTAGCTATGCTGCGACAAAGAAAGTTCAGTTGTAGAAGTGGAGAATTTGAGTATATTGTTTGAACTCGGATGCTTAATAGGCTCTGGTATAGCTGGGGGAGCTTAACTAGTGGAAGCAGCAGCCAGGGGCCTCTGCCCTATACTATTAGCCGGGATTTGAACCAGTTTGGTCCTAAAGACTGGGACCCAGTGTTCTACTTTTTCTGAGGGACGTTGTTTCTTGGAAATTTGGCTACGTTAGCATGCAAAGATATGAACCAAATCAAATGTTATTCAGCTGATATAGTCTAGCGTCCACCTTAGTGTTATCAGAAAATTGGACAAAGACAAAGGGAGTTCCATTTCTGTCCAGTTTTCTGGCAATTGACAGCTCACGTACGGGGCTCTGCCTATTCAAGATTTCAGACTTTGGGGAAGTTAGATATGAAGTAGGTTAGAGGTTGGAACTCTCCCTAAGCTACCTGTGGGATTCTTAGGCCTATCCTTTCATGAACAGGGCGCCGAGAGGACAACATAGTTGCGTAACTTTGCGAGTTTTCCTTTCTAGGAAGCAGGGAAGTCTTGCAAACGCGAATGGAAGATTGTCTAATCCTTTTTAGCTGATGGGAGGGAATGATCCAACTGCTCATTTTGGGAAGCAGGGATGAAAGGGGGTGGTACAACTGAGCTTAAAGAAGGTAGGGAGACGAGGGGAAGATAAATAGGATTGGAGCTGAGCTATACTGGTGAATAAGAGCTTCCATATAGGATATTAGAGGTGCTGGAATGAGGAAGAAGGGCTGAGGTGGTGTACTGAAGAGGTGAGGACGCTGGTTTACTGTTCGATGAAGGGCTGAAGGGGTTGTGTAGAATGACTCCCCGGGCACGTAAGGCATCCCCGGGAAGCGGGAGGCTGAGCAAGGGAGCTAGGAAAGGACAATGATGGTTGTGGAGGAGGGAGATGGAGAAAGCGGCTGAGGAAGGGCAGAAATATTGTTCATGGCGGGGTGGGTGGGTGTACAAAGAGAAAGCGGGTGGGTGTACAGAGAGAAGACCTCACAAGGAACGTGGGTGCAAGAACCACATGATATCACAAAGTGTTTAGTTGATCACTTCACCCAACAACTTACTGCATCCCCACAAAATCAGGATGATACACCACTTCATCTCATCCCCAAGTTGATAAATGACTCAATGAACGAGGACTTATGCAGATGGCCTAACCTCGAAGAAGTTAAACTCACAGTTCACTCCATGGACAGAGACAGTGCACCAGGACCTGATGGCTTCTCAGGTACCTTCTTTACCTCTTGTTGGGACATTATAAAACATGATATACACAAAGCTATCACTACCTTTTTTGCAGGAAGAAATTTACCAGGATATTTCACCAGCACGCTAATCTGCCTAATCCCAAAAACACAGCCAGCAACATGCTGCTCAGATTACAGGCCAATTAGCCTATGTAACTACATTGGCAAGATCATTACTAAACTCCTAGCAGTCAGATTGAATCCAATACTCCAAGTGATTATCTCCCCTGAGCAAGGGAAGAAACATTTCTGATAATATTCTTCTAGCACAAGAGATGTTACATTACCTGAATAAATCACAGAGAGGTCACAACGTGGCGTTAAAGCTTGATATGGCAAAGGCTTTTCACCGGATATCATGGTTTTATCTCATAAAAGTTTTGAGGTCTTTTTGTTTTGCAGAAAATTTCATAGATATGATATGGAGAGTCATCTCAGACTGCGGCATCTCCATACTTGTCAATGGAGAAATACACGACTTCTTCAAATCTACTAGAGGGCTTAGACAATGGGATCCCCTATCTCCTGCCCTTTTCATCATTGGAGCAGAAGTGCTGAGCCGTGGACTGAATCACCTAATGGCACAAACTCCTTCATATGCATACAGTCTCCCCACTTCTTATATCACATCTAGCTTATGCAGATGATGTGATTATCTTCACAAAAGGCAACAAAAGAGCTCTGAATGCAGTGATAAAATTACTCAAGACATACGAAGGATTTTCTAGACAATCAGTAAATACAAGCAAAATCAACTTCATTATCTCTGCCAAAACACCAGCAGCCAAGAAAGTCCTTATACAGCAATGGACGGGATATCACTATAGACCTCTACCAACTACATATCTTGGAGTACCACTGTATTATGGGAGGAAAAAAGCAGAATTATTCTCACATTTGCTCCTCAAGATCAAGCATAGACTAAATGGGTGGAGTGCTCCTACCTATCTAGTGGAGGACGGCTCACACTCATCAAGCGCACCCTCACAAGCATTCCTATTTATCAAATTATGGTGATCAACCCCCCAGCCTGGATAAACCTCAAGATAGAAGCCATCCTATCTTGTTTTTACTGGGGTTGGAGGGACAATAAGAAAAAACTACACTAGAAGACATGGAAACGAATCTGCCTCCCTCTGGAAGAAGGAGGACTTGGATGTAGACGGATCAAAGACATATTCATAGCATTTGGAATGAAATTAGGGTGGGCCCTCCGGCAAGGAGAAAGCCTATGGGCTCAGTTTATGACCAGGAATATTGCAGAGTCACAGATCCAACCATCGCCCCACCAAGAATGATGCACTCCCATTGCTGGAAAAGACTGATAGAGGTAAGAGAGATTATGCTAGCTAACACAATATGGTTTATTGGAGCAGGTGATTGTAACTTCTGGTTGGACAAATGGGCTCGAGACACAATCATGGGAGACATAACAACCCCTACAAATATGAAGTTAAAGGTGCATGACTTCATACTGAACCACCAGTGGGATATGGAGAAGCTGCACAGAATTTTAGACACTCAAACACTGCAAGTAGTCAAGGAGATATCAATAACAGAAGGCAAGGATATCAGCATTTGGAATCCTACACACAATGGACTATTTTCCGTCAAATCCGCATGGGAACTAATCCGGCAGAGGTCTGTCCCTAGACTGGAGTTTACTTGGATGTGGGATAAGAACTTTCCACTAAAAATCAATATTCACATTAATGAAAAAAATCAGTCCATTCAAACAGCAAACAACAAAAATTGACTAGTAGCAATTGAACTGTTGAAGCACAAAAAACTGAAATCAATCAAACACTTATTTTGTAGAACAAAAAATGACATAAATCAAGGAAATAGGTAATTCATATCACCAAAAACCGAAACATGAAAAGAACTTAAATGAACCAGTATTTAAAATATGAACCAACATAAACTCCAATTCATTAACTGTATTGTACCAATAAATTTTAAAAAAAGTAAAAAAATGAATTTTAAAATACTATTTTAAATTAGAGAAGCACTGGCAATATGATAGTTGTTTTTATAAATAAAACGCTTTATTAAGAAAGCCAAATTTACTCTTCCACCTGTTACGACTTGATTTAGAGTTTACACTCAATTCACACCAATTGGATTAGTCCTCGTCAAATATAACCATAATGAAAACATAACCAAGTGTTGTGCTTCACCCGCACCATTAGCTGCATTTGATTTTGCTCCTATATGAAAAGTAGATAATTCCTTTTAATCCAAAAGAACGATAATGTGGTCAACCAGACTGCTTTCAGATATAGTTATCCTTAAATGTAAGTAATGATATTTGCCACTAATGAAGGCCTTTCTGGAAAAAAAATAAAAAATAAACATTCGAAGGTGAACGGGGAAAGAGAAGAAATAAGGAAGAGGAATAGACTTTAGACAAAAACTCAAATTCATTAATTGTGTTTTCCAGCATAAAGATTACACATTTATAGTTCAAAACTGAACAAAACAACTAAACAACTACACTACAGAAACCCACAAACCCACAACAACATTACAACACACAAAATCAACACACAAACCCACAACAGAATTACAACACAAAAGTTAAATGGCCGGCCTTGGCAGTAAATAAGTAAGGAAAACTGGACAAGAAGATATATGACAATCCTTCTATGTTTTACGAAAAATGTACCTTTCAGAAGTGTTTGTAGGGAAAAAATTCAGATCAATCGCGGGTCGTCTCGTGGCCTGCCGTGGGAAATTTTGAGAAGAGGCGTCATGGCCGGACGTGGGAAATTTCGAGAAGAGGCGGCGGGCATGGCGATGGGGTGGGAGTAGGGTTAGTGTTAGCGAGATTTGGAGAAGAGACGAGCGGCGGAGAGATCGATCTACCTGCGAGACTTGAGGGACACGATAGGGTTTTCTAAAATTTGATTCGAGTCACGATAACAACTTTATTTATAAAGCTGAAAACGAGCGGGCCGGCCGGCCCGCGGGCTCCAAATCCGAGCCTGCGGCCGCCCCCGCCGCACAAACAGGTGGGCTTAACTCGCCCGTTTGTGTACAATGGACCGACACCCGCCCATTTTAAAATTAGCGGGTTTCGCTTGACTCCATTTTTAACGGGCAGCGGGGGCTGGGCTCATATGGCCCGGCGCATTTGCCCAACACTAGAAGGAGAGATAGGATGCAGAGCAACCAGGGATGTGGGGCTTCCCCCACACCTACCTAGAGGTAGCCAGTTCATGTGAATTGGTAGTTTCGATTTGAAACTGGCGGTTCGTAACCACCGGTTCGAGATTTAGATTCGCATTGAACCTGAATCAAACTTGCCAAAGCTGGTCAATTGACGGTTCGCTAGTTCCTATTTGTCGGTTTTGATTCAGACAATTTCGACATGGTCCATTAATCATTGGTTCGCAGTTAATTTTTTTTTTATGTTATTTTTTTGTCTTTTAAATTTTAAAAATTATATCAATTATTTTTTTGTATATATAAAGTGTATATAAAGTATATTTTATATATAATTTTATTAATTATGAGTTATATATAATCATATATATTCAAATAGTTAGAGGAAAAAAAAAAGGGGAGACATGGGATTGAATTTAATTGAAACAAAAGGGGCCTGTACAATATATATGTACACGAAGTCTCTATTTTGAACAACAATAATTGGATAGCAAAGGAAGAACTTTTTTTGGGTAGGTAATCAGTAGACTGAACTCTACTAGGTATCTGGGTCGACCCAATACCCTACCCGACTAATACCGATAATAGTGTCAGAGATGTCACCAGTCAGATTTGATCCTCTGATCTCACTAGGTAAGCCCTGTGTGTCAGGAGTCGTGACCACTGGGACAACACGCACCGATTTACCAAAGGAAGACCCACTACGCAATATTATTTGCAAAAGGTATTATGAGCTTTTACTCACCATTTTTTCTATTGTATATATTTACGTATCGTAATCAAATTATCTGGAGCTTTCTGGCGAGATTTATTGATTATGAT
The DNA here is from genome assembly GCA_028565015.1 of Pinguicula moranensis. NCBI lineage: Eukaryota > Viridiplantae > Streptophyta > Magnoliopsida > Lamiales > Lentibulariaceae > Pinguicula > Pinguicula moranensis. Next base: position 7,266 of record JAOWBN010186605.1, on the reverse strand, counting down.
ATGTTTGATTAGTTTTAATCAAATCTTCTATTTTGCTTGAAAAACATCCAACTGTTTTCTATTTTAGTTGGTTGCTCCTAACTCCCAACTACACACACAAAGCACCAAACCAGCATAGAGTAGTAGCAATTTGTATTTGGATCATTGGCTTATTATTATTATTATTATTATTATTATTATTATTATTATTATTATTATTATTATTATTAATAATAGTAACTTTGTTTTATTCCCCATCTCGCCTCGATCTTCCCAAACCCAGATTTGAACCACAAAGTTCGACTTCCACTCCCACGCCCACTGACCCACCTTCCAGGTCCCATCCTCGCTTCGCTATTACTAGTTCTATCAAACTCTCTCCAAACTTTCAAAAACTCAAACCTTTCGCACTGGATTTTATTTTCACTTTTCCAACCCTAAAAAATCCATCATCACTGAATCTCTACAACCCATTCAAACACTCGATATCGCAAATTTCTATTTTCAGAACACAATTCATTCTCTGTAACTATGGCTGCTCAGAAGCAGATTCTGCATCAGCTGCTACAAGAAGATCAGGAGCCGTTTCAACTCAAGGGCTACATCGCGGAACGCCGATCCCAGATGAAGAAAAACGTTAACGCGAACGCTGTACACCTCAAAAAGCGCAAGCCTATCGTTCCAGAATCTTTCCAGAAAAACAGAAACCTCTGCTTCTTGTCGTTTCAGAACTCACCGGAGTTGCAAAATTCACCTTTTCTCGATCTCCTGTCGCCGGCAAAGGTCCCCTGCGAATCTCACAATCGCGCCATGTTCCTCCGAATTCCCTCCACCACCGCAACTCTGCTCGTGGAAGCGGCTGCGAAGATCCAGAAACATAGGCAGTACAAGGCCAAGGGCCAGGCCGAAGATCCTGGATTCGGGTTGTTTGGCTCCTTTTTAAAAAGACTCAAAAATCGCAGCAGAAATAAGAAACGTGGTCTCGGGGACAGCGACTTGAGAGCTTTGGGTGAAAAAGCGCTGCATCTCGATGCGGGTGTCGAAGAAGCTACTAGAATTTCGTGCTCCTGTAGCAACCGCAGGGCCGCTTTGACGGGGATTAATGAAGAAAAATCCTTGGATTTCGAGGCATCGACTAGCGATTTTTGTTCGGAGTGGTCGGAAGGAAGGAACGGCGATTTAGATTTCTGTGAACCACGCTTTTGCATCAGCCCGTTCATATTCTCCGGCCGGAACACGCCTGAGTTATGTTCGCCGGCGTCTTCTCCCAGCCGCGTCTGTCTGAATCAGGTTCGTCTCTGCCTCTGTACTAAACCGGTTTCAATTATTAAAATCCCTTTCCTACAAGCAAATATTCCTTCCACTTTTACTAAATTATGGGTCAAATCAAACCTTCCTAAGATCATGAATTGAAACTTTTGAGTAGATTCGAGATTTCCATTTGACAGCCGTAAAATTAATGAACCAAATTTCCCTCGTGAGTCCTCCTAATTTCGCAACGGCCTTGAACTTTACCTGATTGGTTGGGGGAATGTCGTGTTCAAATGAAACCCAAATGACGACAGTGCCCTCCCTCCCTTACTGGCACGACCTGTCGCAGTTTTCCTTTTCCCTTGTCGAGAAAGCAAATAAATGCCTCACTCTTGCCTTAATGGGCATCGGTATCAGCTCTCCAGTCTGTTTGGTTGGTGGTATTCGTACCTGTCCTTCCAATCCCGCCCCTGCCACACAAATCTTTTTTTTTTTTTAAATGAAGTTTGTCTCCAAAAATAATTTCCCCACAAAAATACGAATTTCGATTTTGTTTTGATAAGAGTCACATTTTGCCCAAATTTACAGCCTACAGGATCTTGTTATTGATTTTTGGTACAGGATCATGAAAATTGCGAACCACGGAATTCTAGCAAAGTGGGAGGAGAGGACGAGGAAGATGAGAAGGAACAAAGCAGTCCTGTATCCATACTGGACACTCCATTCGAGGATGACGATGATGGCCTTGGAAGCGGCGATGCAGAAGAAGAAATGGACGACGTTGATCTCGATCGAAGCTACGAAAGCGTACAGAGTAATGGTTCTTTTTCTATTCGATTTTATTGACAAATTGTTAACGAGCTAATTGTAGTTGGGTGCAATATGGCTCAGTTCTATTACATTCCTCGTTCGGTGCTGTGTCGTTTTCGTCTGTTGACTATCCAGATTCTTTTTTTGCTGATAATGGATTAAAGAATGTCCTTGTGGGAAATTTTTGCTATTACGGAATGGGCATGTGGGAATTCTTTTCTTGGTGGTGCTGTGTTAATATGATGATGGACTCTGTTATTTGTGACCTCACGCTGTCCTTGCAAGATCATATGATGTGGTTTCATGAATTTCTTACACGTCCAATGTTTAAGTAGTTGGGCAGTTCTGCATGTTTCAACAGTCATTTTGCTTTCCCTGATTTAATTTATTTGTTTCACCTAACGTAGATGTTTCTGAATTGAATTTTTTGATTTTACAATTGCAGGAGCCAAACAGCAGCTTCTCCACCGGCTCCGAAGATTTGAGAAACTTGCAGCGCTTGATTCTATTGAGCTCGAGAAGAAGTTGTCAGAAGGATATTCAGATGATGATGAATCCCAATATGGAAACTCGGAGGAGCACGAGGCATTGGCAAAGAAAGGGAAACACAATTCAGAATCATTCGTATCATTGGTTTTAAGAGTTCGCAACATCGAGGATGATTGTGAAAAGATGAAGTCAGGTTCGGATGTCTGTAAGGAAACCGAAATTGGCATTATTGAGATGCTGATAGGGTTGGATTTGAAGCGTGAAAGGGATGAATGGATCAAGTTTGATGAGCAAGTGGATGAGATAACAGGGGAGATGCAGTCTGCAATATGTGGCGTGCTGGTGGAAGAATTATGGGGGGAGTTGCTGGTTTCGTGTGATTGTACTTGATCAAGTATAATCAAGTGCAAGTTATTTATATCCGGTGCATGTGATTAGAAAATGTATTTGAATTGGGGGGACATTGTCCAGCTAATGGAGCCGGAAGAGTCATAATTGACAATTGTTTTAGCTTTGTGCTAATAATAGATTAAAGCAAAATGGTTCTGTTAAATTTCGGTGCTTCTATTTAGTGAAATTGTTGGAACTCAATACATCAAATGATGTAATACATATTAGGTCGCAACGGAAACGACATCTTTGTATAATTACAATGGTAAGGCCGCGTACATCTGACCTCCCAGACTCAGCTGAATTGGGATATGCTAGGTACGTTGTGGATTGTGGATTCAAATTGGAGGGACAAAGAGGATCGATGAATGTGCTGGGAAGACGCAGACCACCTCCAAATTCCTATATTCGTTTTGGTTTCTTGAATTGTTTCAGTTTGATAGAAAACGGTTGAATTCTGTAAAGTTTTGGCCCAAGAGCCCATTTAAATGGTCCAACAATGCAGATTATCGGAGATAAGGCCGAACATTCAGGTATTCAGGTTCGGTAATGATCTTTCGTTACCGAACCCGAATAAAAAATCGAACATTTTTTGAGTTTTTGGTATGGGTTTGGTATTTTTCTGAAAACCCAAGCAGATTGGTCTAGTAGTGGGTGACTTAGATTTTTCAAGAAGATGTCTAGGTTTTAATTACCATTGGGTGCAAACAATTCGCTTGGACAACGAGTTCGGCCCCCTTCGGGGGATTCTTTGCCTGAGATTTAATCGGTTCATGCGTGGGGGTCCTCATGTAATGAACCTTATGGATTAGTCTAGCCCAATGTGGTTCTGGACACCATAGTATCCCCAAAAAAAGTTGCAGTTATGAATTCAAGATATAGATAATAGGGGTGGACAACCAGGATTCGGGATCGGGTATGCCTGAATCCCGATTCCGTCCCGAAGTGGATCGGGACCGACACCCGAGGTGCGAGGTCCCAAAATTTTTTGAGACTTCGGGCTTCGAATCGGGCCTCAGGAAACCCAAGAAGGCCCAAACTATTAGATTTATTATTATTATTTTTATTATTTTTTAAAATTTTTAAGTATTTTTTTAGCATTTTTTTAATATTTTATTCTGAATCGGGATCGGGTTGTCCCGAAGTCCGATCCCGACCCGAATTTTTTCCCATTCTCCCAAACCCGATCCGACCCAAACCTTTTTGGGAATGAAACCTCATTTCCGATCCAAAATCCCAAAATTTAATAAAATAATCAGGCTTCGGGCCTCATCGCAATCGGGCCTCGGGTTGTTCCGGGCTCGATGACCGTTTTGCCCACCCCTAATAGGTAGTTTCAAGTTTCAACTATAACTAACATGATCTTTTATCACAATAGATAGGCTGTTCATCCCCTCAATTTGAATAAGAATCTTATTCTTCTTAGTCATTTAGATTTTTGGCCAATTCATAACTTGGCTCGATCTTTATGTGCAAAAGTATTTTTAAGGTATTTTGCTCCTCTAGGACGTGGGGTGTTTGAAGATAAAGTGGATAATAATGGGGTTTTAATGAATACTATTTTATGGCATGACACATGCTTCAAAAATAGTATTTGCATTCTAAATATAACTAATGTTTGAAAATCTCAAAACAGTAAGCAAGTGTTCAAAATTAAAACCCAAAGTGAAGTACAACATTGTTTTTCTCAAAAACTATGTAATAAACTTAATGTAAGCTCACACTGCTTGAGTCGTCCCATCTAGTCTTCCCACAGCTTGCTCTTCTGGCTCGATCATTGGCCATCTTCTTGCACATGGGTAGACATGGTGTTTTTCACGCAGATAGGAGAAACAAGAGCAAGCCTGATCACATCAAGCCCATCCTCATAGCTCCCGTGGCATATCACTGCACCCTCTTTCATGATGGTGACTTGTTCACTCCTAAATTGGACACGATGCCCCTATTCTACCAACATGGTTACCAAAATTAATTTTTTGCATAAATCGGAATGTAACATCTAGTATAGAATTCAATAAATCCCTTGTTGGCGAAACTAAGTCTTACATTTCCCGTGTTCTTGCAAGCTTTACACTTCTCTAGCCCAAAACTCATAAGCCCTTCTCTTGTAGACAAGATTCTGACATTCCCCATGACTCGCTATTCAGTACACACATGATTAGTTCCGTTGAATCAACTATACATTGCAACAATCCATCATGTATTCCTCAAGCTTCCAAGAAACTAGTGCAATAGTTGTGCTTCTTGGACTTCGACATTATTTCCTCCTCAACAACTATCATATAGGCCTCGTCAGAGAAAGACTGCTAATAGGAACTAATGGACTCTAAGTTATGATAGGTGAAGATTCTCGATACTTGAATGAGAGTGTTCATCCATGAATGAAGATTCGTTACATTAATTTGTCCATTAGAGAATAAACAATACTCGTGCCGCAAGATACATTTAGGTGGGTTACACAGAAATTGGACGATAAACCTATTTGTGAACCTTGAGTGATGAATAGTGCAATGATTATATTAATGGACGCTTTTAGAGTAATCTTTGAGCAAGAAAGTCCTTGGGAGATGAGAGTTCAGTCTCGTGCCTATAATGTTATGTTCATGAAGTTAAACGAAGAGTGACTTAGCAAAAGAGTTTATGCAATATGATTAATCTGTTTGGAGCTCACTCTATGGGTCTATTGGTCCCGAGCTAGCCTAAAAAATATGTAGTACTTTGTTTGTAATTGATCCAAATAAATAGAAACAAGATGATGAGATGTTTATGAAACGACGAAAAAAGAAGACAACCATTTTAAGAAAATGGAGATGATGCTGAAATGTGTGCATCGTGTACGAGGAGTCATGCATGGGGCATACACACATTGTGCTATGCGCTCATACAACATGCAAGCACGAGGGCCACTCGCTCGCACAATCGAGTGAGCAGATGGGCACGACACGCATGTTACATGTCATGTGAGTGCCCTTGGTATGGCGTTGCGTGCATGATGCGCTTGGCACACGCATACGTTATGGTACCATTGGAACATATTCCGCGCTTGTGCACAACATGGTACCGTGGGTGCATATTGCATGCACTAGTGCAAGCATGGTATTGTGCCCTAGCATATTGCGTGTGCGCACGACAACATGTTGCGCATAAGGACAGTGGTAGGTAGTGTACTACATGCTAGCCCAGTACATAGCGTAAGGGCTGTGTGTCGTGCGTGCAACACGGCCCATGCCAATGGCACTGGCTGATCTTGTCCATAGGCATGCACGGGCATTGCGTCGTGCATGACCAACTTGTCGAGGGTGCGGGCCTCTCATTGTCTTCATGGATTTACGAGAAAACCAATTCCAATAATTCACCAGATTATTTTTTTCATGAATTAGAGAGTCTAATTTGAGCCTATGATTAAGTTGTTAATTATATGATCCATGGAATAATACAGGATTATTTATTAAAGTTTCATTGGGTTCAATTAAATGGGATATAATTAGTGGCCCACTTAGGATTAATTAAATTAGATTTAATTAAAAGTCCTAAATGATCAAGAAATTTATTACTTAATTAATTAGGCCTAACTTGGGGAACAATTAATCTAAGTCTTGATATAATATCTCATTATAAATATAAGGCAAACAACTAGACACAACACAAGTCTTTGACTATTAGCATTAAGTACTTTTCAAAATCCTTTACAAAGGGGACGGCGGCCAATTTTCTAAGAGTGAGAAAAAGAGAATATTGTTCTTAATGTTTAGATTTTTGCTTATGTGTTTAGAATATATGCCTATAACGGAGTTTTGGGATTGTCTACTTTATTCTTTTGGGAGTACAAAAAAGATCCACCATCTTGAAGTAATGTCCCTGGATATAGTTCGAAAATTTTGGTAGTTACGAAGCTGGAAAAGAAGAAGGTGATTTTCCTCTTGTGCGTGGATTGCTTGGAGTCTTCAAGGATAATGAATATGATTTTTCCATTTAGATATAAATTACCCTATGCGTATAGATCACATGTTTCATGTGCGAGTTGGTTTATTCACATTTTTAAATAGGAGCATATTTTATTTAAATTACAAAAATAAATGCATGTAGCACGAAGATCCGTATAGATTTGATCCATGACATATTTAGGCATTTTTTGCATTTAGGATTAAATTATTATCCCTAAATAGATTAATTTTGATTTTAATATGATGATTGTTAACCAACCTACACCAAAATCAACAAGTGGTATATGAGTCAGGCTACTTTGATGACATGTATGCATTACTTGAAATTTAAGGGGTGTTTTGCGCAGACCCTCTTATGCTTATAATTGGATTATAATAACTTTTTTTGAAAAAATGAAGAGTT
>JAOWBN010186594.1:0-16279 GCA_028565015.1 Pinguicula moranensis | reverse complement strand
GACTTGAAGAAGAATGATGGGTTGGGCAGCCTTATCCAATGGGCCATGGGGCCCACTTATGGTAGATGGGCCGTGGGGTCCATCTTGTACTCCTTGGGCCCAAACTTCTTGGATCAATAAGTTTAAAGCCTCTTTAAATCTCTTGGCTCTTAAACGTGTAATTGGGCCTTCTTCAAGCCTTAATGGCTCACTCCTCTCAAGCTCATTCACACGATTCACGCCATCATTGGGCTCTTCAATGGGCTGCTCGTGAATGCCTCTTTCAGTGGATGGTCCGGGTGCAACTTGGGTTGCATCATAAGACCAACAATTCCATCCTTAAACTTAGTCAACCTAGCTCTCATCACCAGCCCACTTGGAAGTTCAAAACGATCTTCGACCTCTTGTGACATCCCTCTAGCCACTTTGTCCATTTTGCCCTTTTGAGATGCAACTCTGGTATCATCATGGGTTCGACCATCATAATGCATCTTCAAAGCTTTGATCATCTTGGCTAGAGTACATGGCACTTGGTGCAACTTTTTGGACGATTCCTCGAACAATTTTTAGCCGAATATCATTAATGTTCTGTTATAGAACGTCCAAGGGTCTCGAGCAAGTCCAACTCCGAGGTGTGCATATTGGTAAATGCCATGGGCAACTAGGATCACATTAAAAACACATGTAGGCTTGGTTCCCACCTCTTTATAGGTGACGGGTCAAGTGCTCCACAACGTTTTCAAATTTCGAACCTTTTGAACCTCCAATTTTGTATTGGGTTTAGTCACAAGTTTGCTAAGTTCATATCATTTAGTATCAGAGCTCAGATTTGAGCACCTTGGGCTACTCTAGTTGTTGTTGGTACACGGCTCCTTATCGTCGGGTCACCTTCCTTGTAGTAGAGCTATCTTTCATTTCGTGTATTTTCCATTCTCAAAATTGTATGCCTTGCTGAATTTAAAAAAAAAATGAAAGTCAAGTCAAAAGCAAAGGGGCAAAGGCCGAACTTTTCCCCAAAAAACAAAATTTAGTCGAGCCAGGAAGATCAAAAGCCTCTCTTGATAAAAAAAAAAATAGAGAAAAAAAAGTCCATTCAGCAAGAGAGCTCTTTCTAGATAGGGCCAAATTATTTTCCATTCAGTTCGTATTTGTTTTGTCCATTCAAAGGTCTACGTGTGAACACTTATAGGCCACCCAACTTAGATCGAGTTCCGGTTCTTGTGAGCCGTTGCTAGACTTGACAAGTTGAGGATTGAGTCCTAAGAGAGTCGTTAAAAGACACAAGGAGACTCATGAGAGGAAAAAGGCTTAAGTGGCGAGATAATTCAAGTGAAAAAAGCCAATTGAATGCAAACACGAGTGTGAGACCTTATTGAGCGAAACACCATGAGCGAGCGGCAAGGTTATTTTTATTTCTAACATGTTTTCTTGCAGGTACACTTCCATGAATACACATAATGTACCCGTGAGGTCAAAAGGAGAGAGGACTCCCAAACATACATCTAGGCAAGCGGAACAAATGCAAAAGGCGCAAGCCTTGACTTTGTGGGTGCAGCGTATGCACGAACGGATGGATGCCATTAAAATGCAAGTTCCACTAATTCCATCCCGGATGGATGCCATTAAAAAAGAGGAGAGAGGAGAGGAAAAAAATGAGGTGTGTGATGAACACAAATTTATTCTCTCTACTAACAATCTTTTCGGTTCTTTGCCAAGCTAAGTTGTTTCTCCTTTGCAAGATTTTCAAGATGCTCTACTCGAGGGACTCACCATTGAATTGCCTCCAATTCAAGGTATCGAGCACTATCGTGATCTCATTCCGAAAGCATACAGCCCACGTCAGCCCGCTCGAGTAGATGAGATGTTTGTGAAGGAATATGGGCATACAAGCATGGCTCTCAATAGTGAGATCGAGAGAGCTTTACTTTGACATTTTCCCTTGATTGTTACAATGTACAAAGAGACCTTCCCTCATTCTAATAAATTTGTCGATGTCCTACCGAGCAAATTTGTATATCTTTTGCAGGGGAATGAAGGTATCATTCCATGGGAAACAATTAATGATCTGTTTCCAATCCGTGAGTGATATTTAGTGTTAATCTGTTTCCAATCCATGGTATCTTTCCATGGGCATATTAAGTTTTGCACTATTAAGTTTTGCAAGAACAACAAGTTGACTAGGTTCATATCACAAGGTGCACCTAACTTTCTATTCTTGCAAGTAGTGTCCTTTCTTTAAAAGTGTCCAAATGTGCACTTGAAGCACAAAGAGTGCTAGCTCAACACCTCAAGTCTAAGAAAAGGAGTAGAAAACTTCTTCTAGTTTTTCCTTCAATCACCTACAAACTTTCGGTTTTTCCAAGTTTTGTACGAGAGGAATTTCTCAAAATTCTATCAATACTCATGAAATGGATTAACCTCTCACATATAATAGTCTTATGGTATTTCTAGATGTTCCATAAGCTTTAGATGCAAACAAATGTCCTAAAGTTAGTCAACATTTGATCATAACATTACATGTGCTTGATCTTTCAACAACTCATGCATGCAATTATATATATGACTAATTATATATATTTACACCATTGCATGTAATATTATTGGGCATACAACCTTTGCATATTGTCTAATTGGGGGAAAACATATCATAAAGATATATATATATATATATCATATATACATATATGTTGTATTAATTTTCCACCAATCTTTGTCAAATCCAACTAATGTATTTTGATATATTTGATATACATCCCACAAACTTTCTAATAATACATTTATGACCCCCAATATTTCATGCAAGCCCTTGAAGTTTCATACACTCCAAATTTACCTCCACAAGTTTTGGTTATTATGAAACTGGTCCCTAAACTTTCGGATATTATAAAATGAGCCCAAAACTTTAGGTCATTTCATAATTAACCCTCAAGTGAATGGTGTAAATGTATGTAACTCTATAGGTCCAGAAACTTGGCAATGGACCTTGAATTAACTTAAACAAATTATGGTTAATCAATTAAACACTAAATTTATGAATTCATAAACTATGAGTGACCTCTAACAAAATATCATGATCCTCAAGTATCGAGAATGGTCATGGAAGGAGACTATCATTTGAAGAATTAGTTCATGTGTAATTTATATCTTTTCACCTTTAATCATATCCCTAATCTTGCATATTGAGGTTATTTGTCATCCTCAAAAATATACATAAGATTTTTTTGTACCGGATGTTATGGACATTAAGTTTTAATTAGAAACTCTTTCTAATTAAACTAGTGCTTTGCAAAGCTTTCCATGACTTCTTACAAGTGGCAATCGAAATATCTTCTCCTAATGATTTAGGATTTTTGAATTCTTTGTTGATCACGCATAACCTTTCCATACTTTGAATTACTCACAAGACTACCCATTGTGACCCATTTATGGTGTAACTCCAAATAGAATCTAATAGTGACCTTCATACTCAAGATCTCTGTGGTGACCTCAAGTCTAAGGATCACTTACACCTACTACCCTTAAGAGTATCAATCATCGACAATATGGTGATCTCCAGGCGGGTCCATCCGATATACTTGTCTACTACAAGCATCTATGTTTCTAACTTATGTATCTCTACACTATAATTGATGAGATCAAATATTTTATTCAGAGAAATTGGATTAGAACATGCTAACCTATCCGTATTAATGATGCCTTATCTCACTAATACTATGGTTATGGGTGTTTAGTATTGATATCGTAATTAGAATGGTCTCATCATCACATCTCTTTGTGACATATTCTAAGTTATCAACACTAGGCCTTACTATTTGGAATGCTATAAATAAAGCAAATAAATAATCAAATAGTAAATGTTGCAACAATCATATATATAACATTAATAGGAGAATATTTATAAAAGTTGGTTAAGTGAGGGGGAAAATAATAATTTCCCCAAAAAAATCTCTTTCATCCTCTAAAAAGATTTTATGGCATGCGCCTGAATCGTTTTTTAGTAAAGGCCAAATTTTATATAACAAAATATTTACATAATGTACACGTGAAAGCAAGCTCTCGGCTAGACAACCTTCTATCTAAGTTGCCTTATCAGTGACCACACACTATACATTTCTAGGCGAACTCCTTAAACAGATTAATTTTTCTGTAAGGCTAGCCTCTGCTCCTTAGCATCCTAATGTAGTGTCCACCAGTGTGAAAGTGAACACCATTATACATGAATCTTCATATTACCATTTCATGTGTTAATGCTTGTAGCATGAATCCCCTTAGAGTTGGCTTAATGATATCACTTCCACTTTCTATCTTGCTTTCCTGCTTGCTGGACATTGCTTGATAGTGGCTGTTTTAGTGTAGTCCAGCCGCCTTCTTAGAGTTAAGTTCTCTTTTGCGTAGTGTGTTTCTTGAGGGATTCACAAGATGGTACCTAACTTGTACCGAAATGAAACATAATGAAGTATAGTGCACAAGATCTTATGTCTAGGGGTAGGGAGAAGAGGAACTTCCTGATAAACATTTTGCCCAAAATTGATCAATGTTCCAACAGTGATGGACCTAACCTGCACCATGTTGAATCGACAAGGTAATCAAATGTAGCAACGGTAGTAATATATAATGTCAGTTTATTTTCTACAGGTCCGAGTTGCTCATCATCTTGTTGCAGCCAATTAAGCCTAGACTTTTGGAGGGATAGACTATCTAGCTGCTTAGTAGTTTTGTCCTGGTCCTTTCTGAGTACCTGAATATCTATTATAGCTTCAACATCCATAGGTTGAGTAGTATCTGCTTCAACTGTTATTTCCATTTTAGCAAGTTTGTTTAGGAGTTCTTGCCTTTTAGCTTCTAAGTTCCTTGGTGCCAACTGGTTCCAAGATCTTATTCCATTTTTGACTGCTTGAATTTTTGTTTTAATCCTTCAGCTAGCAAAACCATCTGTACCAGAGTTTTTCCAAATATGGTCAATCATCTCAGTGTATGACTTATCCTCTAGCCGCCAGTCTAAAACTTTAAGACGTTTGGGGCCCCAATTCTGTACTTTGTGACAAAGACTTATGGGACAATGATCCAAATCATCCCTCTTTAAACATGTTTGAATCCAATTAATGTCCTAATTCAGCCACTGCACATTAACTAAAAATTTGTCAATCCTACTCATTGTTCTTAATGATTTTAGGTACCAAGTAAATCTTCTATTTTCCATCTTAAGATCATAGAAACAAAGTTATTGAAGGAAGATATTTCATGCTCATTAGGGCGAAGAGTTGTGCCTTTTCTTTCACTAAGGTGTAACATGGAATTAAAATACCCCATCAAACACCACTTTTGGTCTTCCTTTCTTGAGTATATTGACCTTATCTCACCCCACTGTTTAAGTTTTGTTGCCAAGTCCTTCGGACCATAGATATTCAACGTGTTAGAAGTGGTTTCATCCTTTTTCCAAGTACCTGTCATACCCAAAACACCTTCACTGGCTGAAATGGAGTGTCTGGTGAATTTTCCTTTGTTCCAAATACACAACAACCCTCCAGACCCCTTGAGCCTTGATAGATCCAATCAAAGTCCCTGCCTGGCCAAAAAAATACACACAGCTTCTCATCAATAGTTTTCATTTTTGTTTCCTGGAGGCTGATAAAATCTGGTTTTTCTTTCAATATGAGCTCTCTAATTCTTTTCTTTCTCTCTGGGCTACATAAGCCTCTGACATTGTATGATATGATCTTCATAGAAAAAAAATTCCATCACCCTTCTTGATGCTTCCTGGTGTAGCAGCTCTCTGTTATTTTTTGTTTAAGCTATTTAGATGTACCAGGTGTTGATGTGTTTCCTCTATATTTGGGTTGTAGGATAGTCCTAGGTCTCGTCCAATATTCATGATGTAATCTGCCTCTTGATGTAGCTGCTCAGTAGATAGTTCCAAGTCTGGAGGCCTATTAGCATATTTTGTTGGTCTAGGTGATTGATTTTGTACTAGCTGTCCTAGCCATTCCTGCAAGATTGCATGGTCTTTCTCTAACACTAGTGCAGTTTCTTTCTTGGTTTGACTTCTAGTTTTGGGGCCACATCCTTGGCTCCTCCTATTACTTTTTTTCTTAGTGGTTGGAGTGCAATGGGGGTCAGGTGGATGAGCTAGAGTTTTATTTATTGGTGGGAAGTCTATCTCGAGAGGTTGAGATAGTACCACATGGTCATCTGTTGTATTCTCTCCCTCACCAGCATGTGCATCATTGCATATCTCCTTGCCTGCAACCTTGGGTAGGTTATAAATTTGTTCCTAAGAAGCCACTTCAGGCTCTAGTTGGGATGGTGTAGAGTTGATGTGAGGCTCCGTCAACAGTACTAGTGACTATGATTGTGTATGTTCACATGACAAATCAAGAGCATCAATTTGTGGTACTTTTTTCTCTTCAATGTTGACTGTTGTTGTATTTTCAGTAGCTATATCCATTGTCTTCGAGATAGCTTCCTCAGTATCTGATTCATTTGTCTCCAATATAACTTCCCCAGCACTGATATCTAGAGGGGAGTTCAGAACCGTTGGGCTGATTGAGACTGAAGGCCACTGGTCTAGCTTGGTGGAATTCCATGTTGGTATAGCCACAAGCTCAGCCACAGTTGCAGCCACTACCACAGGGAGTTCATGTAATTTAGTCATTGCTACCTCACAATGCACTTTTTGTGGTGGCTGAAGATTCTAGACTCACATTGACCTTCGCTTTCGAAGACAATATTAGGACCAACTTTTCTGAAGTGCTAGAATAGTCCATTGAGCAACTATCAGAAATATGATTAGTGTTTGAGGTAGAGTCAGTATCTCCAGACTCTTCTTTCTACTACCAAGTACTCATGTTAAATTTGTCTAGTCCTGCCTCCCTTATGTGCAGAGTGAGATTAATACCATCAATAGTAATAAGCAACAGTGGAGGGAAAATATGCCTCAAATTAGTCCTTATGAGTAGTTGCACAGCTTCTAGGTAACGATGTTGGATACTGAAGTCATCAATCCTGATGTAGTTACCCAAAGCTGCTCCAATTCTATCGAAGATAGTTTTATTCTAATATTTAAGAGGGAGTCCAAAGATCTTTATCCACCCTGTCCTTGTGTTCACCACAAAGTCTTCTTCCCATGAATAGATATCATCTAGCCAGTTTAATAGCCACACGCTATCATTTTGAATGAGATTTTCCAGATCATGCTCATCTTCCTTCCACAACAGAATTTTTGTTGCATCTATAGGATTTACTATGATATTTAAGTAGCCTGCAGCATTCAATTCTAGTTGAACTTTCTTCCAGTCTGCTCTACTATTCAGAATGCCTACATAACCATATTTTAACCAGCAACCAGCAAGTGCTTTACCATAAGAGATGATCAATGGTGAATTTGTTGCAATGATCTGGACTTGCGTCACACCAGGTACTGGCCTTGAACAGTTAGCATTATCAAGCATAATTTGGCCTTTACTAGTGGATGCATCTGTGGCCAGGCCTTTGCCTACAAGAGGCATTGAGAGCATCACAAGTTTAGGTGTCAAGGCCTTTGTTGATTGCACAAATTTCTTCTCTGAATCCTTAAGATAACGAGCAATATTGGCCCTTAGACGATATGACCCAATCCAAACATTGTTCAACTTGAATAAAAGTACATCCACATCAAGAGAGTCCACAAACTCAACAAATCTAAATGGTAGTCCCTCATTAGATAATTTTTGAGCTAGTTTAAAGTCCCTTACCTTCCCCTACTTCTTCAGAATGTTCATAATCTGAGCAAATTCACAGCGGGCAGGGAAGTTTGTAATGAAGAAAGTTAACATCTTGTGCTCATGTAAGGCTAAGGGATGATGAATAGGTATCCTTGGTCCAAGACGTTCATGAACCGGTTTGGATCTTGCTTAATAACCGATGCATAGCTCACTCCATATCTCATTAGTGAGGTATTTTGAGCCATAGGAGCCTTTCCTGTCTTAATGGCAACTCGCCTGAGTCTAATGAGTTGTTTAGGGTGAATAGACCACATCATAGATGGATAAGGTTCATGTGGTGTGTGAGGTTCGATACACCTAGAGATCTGAGGTAGATGGTGGTGATGGTATCTCAGCTTCCCGGGCGCTTATAGCATCCCCAGGGAGGGATTGGAAAGTTAGCAGAGGGAGGAAACAATTCACTCCCGCCGTGTTCAGCCAGAGGAAGATAGCAGAGGGCACGCGGGTCACCGTTGAGAAGTACTGTTCATGCAACCTTCACGTCCGGAGAGAAAGCGTACTATAGTCACCGTGGATCATTCGGTATTGTGTCCATAATGAAGTTGTGCAATAGAGAATACGCTAGCATTATTCATGAATATTTCCTAAGGGGTAAAAATGGGACTATGCAAAGCCACAAACTATTTCTATAGTATGTCAAATGCCCTCTCTATGATATTTTGCGCCGAAGCGTGCCTCATATTGAAGATCTCTTGCGGGTTCTGAGGGCTCCTCTATGCGGAGCCTCATTCATTTAAGTTATATCCAGTGGATCTATATGGTGTGAGGAATTCATCATAGTTCATATACCCACCGTCACACAAGTAGTAACAACCTGCCATAATCACATTTAAAGACAGACCTAGTTCAATGTCTCACTTACTATTATCAGAACATATTGTCTATCAAGTGGTTTACATACCCTGTGGAACCTTGAGTCCTGTGGTCCAACTTAAAGCATCCCTCAGAACCCGTGTATCCGCCGCTGCACCTTCCCAACCAGGGAGCATGTATACAAATTTGCCATTGGTGTCACAAACCCCGAGCACATTTGTGAGTAGAGTACCTTTCCTAGTCATGTACCAAGGTTGGTCTTCAACAGGCGCAAGGATTTGTATGTAGGTCACATCCAAAGCACCCAAGCATCTCTTACACACGAAGACAATGATATGTTAGCACTCATTCAGTTGTAATCATTGTTAAACGGATAACAAGGGCATTGTAGGTTACCTGGAAACAACTCTACCATCTTTCACTGCACTCTGAATCTACAGGCTTCAACAAGGAATATGTTCTTCAATTTGATCATGGTGTTAAGCACCTCATGGAAGACCACGCTTATTGTTTGCTCGCTCCTCTAAAAATCCATTTGAGGTGTCCTATTCTTTAGGTGGCGGGCTAGTGTTCGAAGAAAAATGGAAGTCTTCTCCTGAGCGAAAACATATTGATCATCCTCGAGGTCACCCTCAACTCGTAGGACCCTACAAAACTCTATGAAAGCTATTTTGTACATCATGAGATTGTGAAAACAATCTCAGTTGTTCCCTTGGGTTAGCCTTTCTAGAAATGTCATTTGATCAGATATATTATCTAGAATCAAGTAATTAGGTGGAGCATTGCGCTTACGTTTCCGTTATGCTTTCTCATACTCCCCTTGCCTCACTAATCCAACAAGGACCAACAAAACAATACTCAACGAATTGAAAGAAGGCAAGCAATTGTAATGTCAAAGTTAGAATTGTGATAATTCTAGGGGCAAGAAAACAATCGCGCTCATGGAACAAAATCGGATCACTGGAAAATATGGCTCGCACAAAAACTCACAAATTGATTCAAACTCTTGAAATCTCTTTATTGCTTGAAAATATGTCGAGTTCTGGAGTACATATCTCGTCCTTGGTTGAACCTTTTATAGACAAAGGTTGCCAACGCTAGGCTACTATAATTGGGTGCCAGCGGAACGATCATGGACAAAGTCCATGATCAGAGAATGATGGCTCATGACATCCTTGCCAAGACTTAAACAAAGTCTTGGTCCAAACTCATCCTAACGTGCAAGAACATGCCCTGAACAATAGGGACATGCGTACACCCCTTGTCCAACTCGTGGACAACACATGGCCGAGGCAACTCCTAGGTCGTGCTCTCTATCCGACTCCTATAAACTAGGCCTAACTTCAGTCCGAACCATGGCTCATGTATTCGAGCATTTTTGGTCCAAAATTGGTACCCACGTGCTTACACAGACCTTATAAATTGGTTGGATTTATTAAAATGAAAAAGGCATGACAAAAATTAAAATTGACACGGACAACATAAAATTGACACGTGCACGCCTCCCTTGTGCCACTGGTCGTTCTCTCCGTGCTTTTCGCCGATTTACTCGTGCGATTTGCAATTTTCTTTGTACGTTTGCTTCCTCCTTCCTTTAGCAATGTCCCTACATTCATGGTAGGCTAAATCCATCAAGGTTGCCTCATTCATGAAGTCTGAAGTCTCGGACAGTGTCTCGGGTGACTCGTATGCTCCTACATCAAATTGTCTATGATCCATGACCCTATGAAGCAAAAAAAATCAAACATGTAACAAATACAAGAATGTAATGCAACATAGTTAATGGAACATAAAATCCGAACATAAGAAAAAACAGTTCACACTGAAACAACCCAAGCAACCTACACTGAAAATCTCAACTTTTACCACCACACAAATCTAAAACTGTAATCTCAATTCTGAAATACCAACAATGAAATCTCAAATCTCACATACCAACTTCCAAATTTCAATTCTAAACACTGAAATCTCAACATAACCGTAAACTTTTGCAAAAATTATGTAAACATACTCAAATATAAACATATAGCCGAATATTGAAACATTTGAATCTCAAATCTCAACACTAAATCTCAAATACCAACACTGAAATCTCAAATCTCAACATTAAAATCTCAAATCTCAACCAACACTAAAATCTCAAATCTAAACAATGAAATCTCAACATATCCATAAACTTGTGCAAGCATACTCCAATACAAACATATAGCTGAACCCAGTTGCATGCAAGCACAACAACCTAATAGCAACAACCCTAGTTCGGGTAAATTTTCCACAAAACCCTCAAATCTAACAAATATGCAAGCAAAAACATGAATTCACAACAATGGCCGTGAATTAACCTTATAGATCTCAAGAAATTTTACCTTTTATAATGAGGCAAGCATACGGCTGTGCAAGGGAATGGTGTGGCTTCTACTGTCAGTAGTGTAAGTCCAAATTCCACGTAAATGTCACTACAGATGGACGGCTACGAACCTGCAAGACAAAGTGAAGACAAATGAAGACAAAGAGAAGAAATGAATTGGCATGCGGGAAGATAGAAGAACCAAGACGAAGATAGAGAAGCGGTGGTTGAGATTACAAAAGAACCTAGACGAAGACGAAACGAATAAATGAAGCGGTGGGGAGTTGAATAATGATATATAGGGGGTGACATTTGGATGTAATTAACAACAAAATGAAGGGTCCGGATAACTTGGATCATTTTTAGTACAGACATCAATGTATGGATTGAAAATTTGGGACAATTTGGCTAGCGCCAGTTTGGTAGCTTTTATACACTCATAGAAATTGTTTACACTGATATATTTTTTTCGAGTCATAGGATTATACTCCTGTTACCCGGAGCCGCACTACTCCAGATTTTCAATCCAAACAAAAGTGTTTGAATTGAAATTTGCCACTAATTATATAATCCTGTTAGTTATCCTGCTAAGGACATATCTTATGTCATTGTTAATTATAGCACAATGCTACTAAGGGCCCGTTTTGCGCAGCCTCTTAAAATTATAATTAGCTTTTAAAAACCTCGAACTACGAGATTGATGAGTTATTTTTTGAAAAAATGTGCTTATAATCCACTTATAATTTTAAGAAGGCTGCAAAACAGGGGCTAATTATATATATTTCCGATGGACTTTCTTCGTCTCTTCTACCAGGTCACCAGACGAATTTCATCTCTGTTTCCGATCGAAACACTAGCACCCACGGCAGAAATCAGCTCGACTACAGTGGTACACGGTTGTTCCGCTTCGGAACTCACCAACGCTGCATAAACTTACCCACCTTCGATAGAAGCCAAGAAAGAAAATCGGAAAAGCTCTAATCGTGAATTTTTCCCATATCTCTAATCTTTGCTCCAAAATATCAATTTTCAGTATGCTGATTTTGACTTTTGATTCGATGGGTTTTTTGTGCCCTAGTTTTGATTCGATGACTTTTGATTCGTTGGGTTTTTTCAGCTAACCACCAAATTTTTTATGACGATTTGGTGGTTAGCTGACTGTTTAGGTTCTCCAATCTTCAATTTAACGATGAATTTTTCTGGGATTGACCTCCAGACGTTAGCTGCACAGGTATGAGTATTTGAGTATTTGATTACTTCAGTTCAATGTTTTGCATAAGGATGGTGTAGTGGAAAGTTAGTTTCTTTTTTCCTTTCCTTCTTTGCTCATAATGATGTTTTGCATAAAGATGGATGCGCCATTTGGCATTTTGCTTATTTTTTCCTGCCTTCCATTTGAAGTTTGCTTGAAGATCACTAATTGGTTAAATAAAACTTTCCATCTCTTTTCCGTCCCGTCAGATCTGGATTTTTCATTCATCGAAATGAATCCCTTTGCTCTGGTGAATGGTGAGCCGTATCCACTAGATATGAGGGAGAGTTGGATGATACAGCTGCTTTAAAAAACTTCAAAAAGTATGCTCATGGGGTTGTTTAGCCGTACAAACTGATGGACCGTCTTGTTACTTTACATGGGCTCTTATGATGCTTCTTATGCTTTCGTTTCCAGATGGGGTGACGTAGAGTTTCCTCTGCCTTTTGGAAGAGTTTTGAGTCCCACTGAGAGTTTGCTCATTGTTATCGGTCTGTAATCTTGCTCCAACAAGTTCCATCTCCTTCCGGGAATTTATTAGCTTTTCTTCTCAGAAGCTGCAGTTCCTCCTCCTTCATCCGAAACTGGAGAAGTTGGCTCGAGCGATGAGTACTTAAGGGTGAAGGCGGATAAGTTCAGAGGAGCTCCTGCGCAACTACAGAAAGAGCAGGAAGATGAGAGAGATAAAAATGAGGTAGAGGAAGCTCAAAGTCAAGCTAGTTTGCAAACTCCATCTCCAGGTTAGTTAGTTTTATTTAAGAATCTTTATTATCTCTTATCTTTCCACCTCTCTTACAACATTCCGTGTGACTATATTTTATCCACCTACCATCTCACTCTCTCAAAAAAAAAATTTCGAAGAGCCGAGGGTCTCCACAGAAACAGCCTCTTGATCTCTTTATAGAGGTCAGGGTATGACTGAGTACATCTCACCCTCCCCAGACCCTGCCGAAAGGTGGGATATACTGGATATGTTTGGTTTGATTTGGTTTGGTTTGGTTTGATTTTCAAAAACATAATTACTGTCGAGAGTAGTTGGTAAAAAGTAGTAGTTTTTTTTTCTCTTGAATGTGGGTTCGAATCCCAACCTCAGCACATTTTGTGAGTTCCTTTTTTAAGTAAACGAAACAGCAAAAAAACTTCGGCAGGTATTGGGATTCGAACTCCCAATTAAATAAATCAAAACATGTTGTAGAGCCAACATTTTGCTTATTCTAATTATATGAAAATTTATTTATATATTTGTCTCAAACAATTTTTTAATTTATATTTTAAATTTTTTAATATTATTCTATTTGATAGTTTAATGATTTTTTGAATTGTTTGAATTTCAAACTTTTAAAGTGGTTTATATTGTAATTTTTTTTGGTTATTTGTGCAATGTGGATTCATTTATACTATTTTTATAAGTTTTTTCAACTATTTTCTCAATAATTAAGAAAAGATAAATAGACCTTTTTTTGTTAAGCATATAAACTATTACGATTTTTTGTAAGTATGGTAATAAAGATTTTTAATTTGTTGAAAATTCTTTTATTTTGCATCATTAATTTTTTCTTTCTTCAAAAGTGGAAGTCCTCTTGATTGTGAAGTCTTTTTATTTGGATCATTTATTTTATTTTATTTTATAATTTTCAAAAAATTATCAATCATTAATCCGACACGACCGAAAAAAGTTCGCCCCCTAACGAAAAATTCTTGCTCCGCCCCTGGCTACACAAAACACTCCTTAAAGATCACAAGTGATTTTCAAAATACAATAGGATTTATCTAAAAATCATCTAATTTTTTTCCTGAATCGCCGGTCTAAATATCGCATCTCAATTTTCTGTCACTCATCCATTGAAAATGAAACACGTGTGAGATAGCAGCGTGGCTTTAGAATCGTAGAAGAGTTGTTACGGTAGTCTCGTGTACTAATTAAGCCTAATAAACACCGAAAATGATATAGTGCAAGCCAAAGTGCAAGCCAAAATACAAGAAAAGCGGTGAAATGACACTAACGCCCCTGTGTTAAACAATGGCATCTGTGTTTAACACAGGGGGTATTGGTATCATTTCAACACTTTTCTTGCATTTTGGCTTGCACTTTGGCTTGCACTATATCATTTTCGTATCATGCCATGCCCTTTTTATTAGGTAGTCAACTATTTTATCTCATTTCCATATTGATATTGTATATGAAAAGGAAGTCAACACCTTCGTATTGTTAACGGGCCCTATGCTTAGATGAAAAATATATATAAATTATAAATTTAAAAAAATAATAATGGACAAATAATCCCAAAATTCTAGCTCCGCCCTTGTCCCTCTTATCGACCATGAATCATAGATGTAGCTCCGCCTGTGTCTCAAGTCTCTCTAAGATTGATTTGTAAGAGAATGTCAAGAGCGTACCTTCTTCGTTGAAGCAGAGTAGTTTCTCCATGCAACCCCATTGCATTCCTTCGAAACTGCAATTGTTTCTTATAAACAAAATCACCATCACTTTTGACTACAAGGATGGCAATGATACAATATACAAAAACGATGGAAACTTATCGCCCTTTTACCGGAGCTTCATTCAGCTTTTGCTTTATACAGTTGAACATCTTCCCCAGTAGAACTGTAGAAGCGTAGCAGAGCAACGGTAGCTTTCGTGATGAGCTGATGGGATTTTAGTGGGCATTCTCGGTTATCAACTTGCATGTGGGATGATACACGGTCACACGTGTAATCACTTGCATGATGCGTGTTGGATGGTAAATCAATTCAGGAGGAGTCGGTAAAAGTCGATTTGCAATTTTGTTACTTGATCATTTTTTTTTAGTTATACACGATTATATTTTCGTGGCTATGTAGTGCTCGGTTAGATGTTGGACTTGGACTATAGTGTTGGTCTGGTTGTATGGGCATTTTTACTGCTGGACGTTTATTTAATTTAGGATTTGGTGTAATTTATATATATATATATATGATCTGATTGTATTTTCCTTCTTTTCTATTAGCACTATGGTCAAATGGGTAATCGGTTCGGGTATTGGTTATACTCGGATCCGTCCCAACTCCCAAAAATAAACGGGACCAAAAATTTGATTTTTATTCTCATCCCGAATACCTGAATTCTCGCAATTCTTGCGAGCGTCAGGTAACGAGACGGGTTAGGTCAGGTCAGGTTTCGGAAATTCTTGCATACTCGAAATCTTATGCCTAAAAATGAGGATTTGATCCGGGTAATAGCCATACCAAGACCCGTCCCGTAAATAAACGGAACCAGAATTCTAATCACATTCTCTTCTCTAATATCCGAATTTCCGCAATGTCCGGGAATTCAGATAACGGAACAGGACGATTTTCAATTTTTTTTGGGAAATCCCCAAATCATTTGATCACCCCTATTCTCAACGTTATCAATGAAAACTTAGTTCGATCGAAATTGACAAACTCTATTAATTTGTATCAGAGCGAAATGTTTAATCGCCTCTCGTTTGATCCAATTTTTCACATTTTCTCTTGCCTTGTTCCTTTTCGGTTTTTCCAATTTTAATTCAAAACACACACACAAAAAAAACCACCACACACGTTACACAACTCATCTCCGTCGCCTATGGAAGATAAACATGCCGCTGTTCCCATCCCAAATACCCTGAAGCTAAAGAAAAAGCTAACAAATCTTGTTCAAAACCAACATTTAGCTCCACTGAAAGCCGGGAAAGAGGATCATCCAGACAAATCAAGAATCGGGGCCTTTTCGGATTAGTCGAATGTTTCGATACCCGGATACCACGATTATCAAAAAAAAAAAAAAAAAATCGGGGGCCTTTTCTACTGAAGTATTCTACACAGAAAGACTTCCCCAGATACCAGATTATATAAACTCAGATTTTGTTTGATAAGTGATTATATAAACTCACATGTACATGTATCTATCAGGTGGTTAGAGTCTGAAAATATAGTCTAAGAAAAAGCCATGAACTTGAGTGCAAATCCAGGAAGATGGAAATTCCCATCTTTGAAAGTTGATATTACATTATATTACATTACATACAACTACATTCATTTCTTCTTTGAGTAGTCTCTGGGACCGAATATAGTGGATCCAATTCTCACATTTGTGCTGCCCATTTCAATCTGCAGGGTTCACATGAG
>JAOWBN010186583.1:0-16280 GCA_028565015.1 Pinguicula moranensis | reverse complement strand
ACAGACTCTATGATTTTAGTTAACTGGATCAGAGCTGATTTTTGCACTCCATGGTACCTTTGGGACTATTGGAGAGAGAATTTAAGAACTTATCCACTGGAATTACACTACAGGTGGTTCACCAATTCAGGGAAGGAAATTCAATTGCTAACTTGCTTGCAAAACAGGCAACAACAGAAGCATCAGCTGTCTATTGGTGCAAAGAGGACCTTCCATGGCTTGCTCGTGGGATGCTTAGACTAGATAAGCAAGGGCTGCCTTCCATCAGATTCTGTTAATTTTGGTGATAGGTTCATTATCTCACTAACATATGTAAGAAGGGAGGTTTTTTGAGGGGCTAGATCTATTATGGACTTGCCTCAATCTTGTACAGGTTTGGCTCTCACCTAAAGAGAGTCGTATAAATAAAAGGCCGGAAAACTTAATTAAAAAAAACTCCATGTTGTCCGAGTTGTTTTGAGTGTTGGACTAAGTCTAGAACTGAGTTAGTCCGCAAACAATTTGTCCGTGTCTTTAGGAGAGATTGAGTCCAAGTGGAGTAGTGGTGAATTTAGCAGTTTTATTGTTTTGATTGAGTCACATACGGCTATTTAACAGCCTTGTTTCCATTCAGTAAAGATCATCTTTTCTGTGCAAGAATCAGCACTATCTCTACACTTCTATACCTAACAGGTTTCCATGTTATTGTGACTAACGCAACCCTGCGAATAAGGAGAACGAAGAGACATGGAAAAGCACCTATGCATACACAGACACGGAAAAATCTTGATGAGTGTACGTACGAAGTTCTATCTAATGTAAACTCCATCATCATGTGAACTTGAATCATTGACTTTTTTTAACACATTCCACACTAAACATATCTAAAAAAAATACTCCATACCAACAACGGACTTTTAAAAAGTTAGTATGAACAAAAAAATTTGGATGAATTAACCCACTAAAAATAATTTGGGCTCGAGCTGGCCCAAGCATTGGTCCGCCTTTGCTCTGCACATTCTTGACTCTCCTAATCACGAGGTCAATGGGGTCGCGAGATTGACAAATCCACACCCGGAAAAACTATCTAAATAAATATTTTCTTGAAACTCAAAATATTTATTGTTATATACAAGCAATTTTTTTTTTTTAAATATTTGATGACATGAATAGACATGTTTTGTACAATGAAGTGACTTACCAAATGTCACGCAGGTGGTTGAAGGAATACCAGTCACAAGCCTGAGTTTTAAAGATATTTGTTAATTACCACGAAATAACAGTCATTTAAGTTTTATGCAAATTCCGAATTTAGTTTCGAAATTATATATACAGCTGTGTTGTTCATGCATGTAAGGCTAGAGAAAGAATTATATATCTATCATCGTACAAGAATACATTGTTTATTATTAGGGTGCTTTTCAACGCTTCTGAAAATAAAATCATTTCTATTCGAAAACTGCTGGACAATAGCCAACAGACAGATGCTGAGATTTAGCAGAAGTATCAGTATCCAAAGGAAGCAGAACACACAATTTCTTTTATTAATTAATTTGAAAATATTCAAAATTGTTTCATTTCAGCCACAAAAAAGCATTTACAATGACTTCAAATCCAGTTTAAGAGAGAAAAATAATTAAGAAGCAGCTAAAAATGGGTTTTGCGTTTAGATGAAAATTTGTTGGGACGTTTATCGTTGAAAGCCACCACCACCAATGACTAAATTTTGTTGGGAGAGTGCGTAAAAAAACTTATGGGTGAAAATAATTTTTTTTGGGGTGGGTGAGTTAATGTGATAAAATAATTTAACTATTTAATAATCATGAAAAAATAATAATTTTAATTCGTTGACGTTTATAGTTGAAAGCCGCCACCACCTCCTAGAAAGAAAATGGAATGAATCTCCAGCCCGACCACGATGGGATTGCCTTTAGATGAAAATTTTCCAGTAAAAACAAAATAGGAAAATAAGAATGCAAGATTATCAAATTATCTCATGGGTTTAGCTTCTCACCAGTGCAAGTACTCTCTGAGATTAGGATCACTAGGGTTTGGAGCATCAGGGTCCGCCATAACCTTAATCATGCATCAAATCAAGAAAATGAAACATGAGAATTCAAAAACATAGATATGAGAATACAAAGTGAACAAGTGATTATGAATTTCCATGTTGAAAAATGTTCGTAGATCTTCGCCTCCCACATCGACCGTTGGCTGGTTGACTACTTGGGAGGGCCTGAATTCACATCCATTGTTGACTTCCCTCCCATTGTAAGACACTCTAAGAGCTATTGATTTTGTGAATGGATCCAACACATCTCCAATCAGCCGACCCACAACAAGAGGATGTCTCTCCTTGGCATTTTGCTTCACTACGAGACTAAAAGAGACTCCTTTTCCAGTTAGCAAACGTGTCTGCGTATGTGTTCAGACAAACACAGACCAGTGGATATTTGAGTAATTGGTATGCATGAGCTGCTTGGGTCCTAACACGAACTATTTATAGACTGCAGACACCCCCCACAGACTTGGTTGACACACGTCAAATTGTGAAGTGACATGAAAGAGAATCTCTGCAGTTTTTCAGTTTATTTATTTGTTTATTAGTTCTATTCATATTCCTATTTTTTCTTCTTTTCTTCTTGGGTTTTTGGTGGTTAGTCAAAGCTTATAGACATGGTGACAATTGGCTATGAGATGAGGTCGCTATATAGCCTTTGGTTAACTTTTAGAGGCAAAGTAGTAAAAATAGGGATCTGATTGGCGATGGAGATTCTTCATATGCCCTATTCTTTGCAGCTCTGAGGAATCTATGTAAAATTGGCCCAAAAATATAGTAGAACCCATGGTTCGCCGGTTCCTTGCAGATAAAAATCTCGGAGGTGAAAGTTTTGCGGATATGTGTGCGGGTTAGGATGAATCAAGAAACTTTTTGAACGGCTAGAAAAATTGATTGTCAATATTTGATGTTGGGGCGAGCTAAGAATATTAAAATAATAATAATAATAAAAATTGTTGGAATGGCTGCCTACCGGTCGCCCCAAAGGATCTGTTCCCGTGGCCGGAGGCAAAAAAATATGTGAGTTGATCTTTATGGTTATTAAAAGAACATAGTCTTTGACGAGGTGAGATTCACCAAGCGTGTTTTCGGTATATTTGGTTTGTAGTGAAAAAAAAGTGTGTGCATAAGTGAGCTCATTTGATGTCCATGGACATTTTGCAGAGAAAAATCTTGAATTCCATTGATTTGAGCTTACAATTTTCTTGTGGTACATAGGTGATATATAGCCGAAATATTACATTGAGTCTAGCATTATCTAACTGCTACTCGTTTCCTTTTTCAGATAAGGATGCTGGAGGATTGAGGTGTGAAGCTCCATGTTGCATTTTAGGTGAAACCTTGGATGGAGGGACAATCAACCCATGAGTCCAGCCCATATGTCCTCTGATTTGAGCTGCAGGGTCTTTGATAAAGGACAATTTGTCTGATGCCTCATGTTCTGGAATGTCAGCAGTGGGTGAAAGACTACTCATAGGGTCAATACCCGCCGCAAGTTGAGCTTGGGATTGAAGCCCACATGAAACTTGGAGCGAAGAAACTCAAAAACCTCTCGAGATAGACTCTTGATAAACAAATCCGCCAGCAGATACTCAGAAGGAACAAACTGAGTGCTGATAGTGCCAGCAAGAACCTGCTCTCTAACAAAGTGATAATCAAGCTCAACAGGCTTGACCCGTTTGTGAACAACGGGATTCGTGTTGAGAAAGAGGGGACTCTTGTTATCACCAAGAAAAATGGAGATGCATGGGTACACCGAGATCATGGGTACACCGAGATCATGAAGGAGATGACGAAGCCAAAGAACCTCAGCAACGGTAGTGGCCAAGGCACGATACTCAAACTCGCAGCTGGAGCGAGAGACAGTAGGCTGCTTTTTGGCACTCAAGGAAACTAAGTTATCACCAAGAAAAATGGCATATCCTGAAGTAGATCAACGAGTATCAGGACATCCTGCCCAGTCAGCATCGGAATAAGCAACCACAGAACCAGGAACATGAGATCGAGTGAAGCGCAAACCCATGGACAAAGTACCTCGGACATAACGAAGAATCCTTTTGACGGCCTGAAGATGAAGCTCAGTGGGAGCATGTATGTACTGACTAACAGAATTTACAGCATAGGTTAAATCAGGATGAGTAATAGTGAGGTGCTGGAGGGCACCAACAAGAGAGTGGTACATGGTAGGATCATAAAGAGGTGCACCATGAGAAGAAAGATATTGCGACACAATCATAGGGGTATGGACGGGGCAACGGTCCAGAAGTTGAGCACAAGAATATCCCTGGCGTACTTCAATTGACTGAGAAAGAGAACACCATCAATGAGGGTTGCTTCAATCTCGAGGAAATATGTGAGAGAGCCAAGATCCTTAAGAGCAAGCTCAGTGTGCAGGCGCTGAATAAATCTATCCAAAAACGAGGCACTGCTACCAGTAATAATGATATCATCTACATAGAGAAGTAGATAGATAATAGCAGAGTCACGAGCAAATATGAATAATGAAGTGTCAGCTCTGCTGCAGAGAAACCCAAGAGTACCAAGGAAGGTACTAAACCGCTCAAACCAAGCACGAGGAGCCTGTTTGAGACCATAAACGACCTTCTTGAGATGGTAAACATGACTGGGAAACATGGGATTGACATAGCCAGGGGGCTGCTCCATGTAAACATCCTCTATCAGATAGCCATTTAAGAAGGCATTTTTCACATCAAGATGTCAAAGGTGCCATCCACGGGAGAGGGCAATAGATAAGACAATACGAACAGTAACAACTTTGACAATGGGACTGAAAGTGTCAAAATAATCCAGACCAGAAACTTGAGTAAATCTATAAGCAACTAAGCGAGCCTTAAGACGTTCAATAGAACCATCCAGAAGATACTTGGTGCGAAATACCCACTTAGAACCAACAATATTGACATGAGAAGGACGAGGAACAAGATCACAGGTGTGATTCTGGTGGAGAGCAGCAATTTTTTCATCCATAGCAGAGATCCAAGCCGGATGTTCGGCAGTAGATTTAAAACCACGAGGCTCAGCAGAGGCAAGAAGAGCAATAAGGAATCCAGATGGCACAATATCACAATAATCTACAAAAATACGAGGGTCAAACACACCGACTTTGGCACGAGTCACCATGGGATGAGAGCCAACCAAGGAGGGAGGGTCAGAAAAACGAGAAACAGACAAGGAGGAAGCATGGGTTGGATTAGTAGAAGAAGTGGATGGACTATCAAGAGGGGGAGAAGGAGAAGGAGAAGGGGCAGGACTAATCACGGAAGGTGTGGAAGGGAGAGGACATAAAGAGTAGGGAGAGGAAGAGGATGAGGTGGGGTGTGAGGAGGAAGGGTGTGGGGGGAATTTGCAGGCTCAGGAGGCTCAACAAACACAGAGATATCAAGAGCAGAAAGAGAGGGAAGAGGAGTAGAGCTATAGAAGGGAAAACAGAGCTCATCAAACAGAGCATGCCAAGAGATATAAAGGCAAGAGGAAGATGGATCAAGACAGCGAAAACCTTTGTGAGAGGAACTATATCCAAGGAATATACAGGGAAGACTCCGGGGTGAGAGTTTGTGGGGGGCATAGTCGCGTAAGCAGAGAAAAACATGATGACCAAATGGGTGAAAATTATCATATCGAGGAGAGGAGCCATAAAGAAGCTCAAAGGGAGTGGTACCTTTCAGAAGAGGCGATGGTAACTGGTTGATGATGTAAGCCGTAGTACCGAATGCATCAACCCAATAACGAAGTGGAACATGGGAATGAAAAAGAAGAGTAAGACCCATCTCAGTGATATGACGATGTTTTCTTTCGACACGACCATTTTGAGCAGGGGTGTAGGGACATGAAATTAAATGATGAATGCCATAATGACTAAGATGAGTTTGAAAATGATGATTTGTAAATTCAGTACAACCATCACTCTGAAATTTTTTAATTGAGGTGGAAAGTTGTTTCTCGACAAATGCTTGAAAATGACAGAATGTGGCAAAAAAGTCAGATTTGAGTTTTAACAGATAAAATCACGTAAACCTAGGATAATCATAAATAAAAATGATATGATATCTATAACCATGTAAGGAAAGCACAGGGTAAGACCCCATAATCACAATGTATCAACTCAAGTGCATGAGAGACACGATGTTCACTAGGTACAAAAGGTAATCAATGGCTCTTGGCCATTTGACAGGGTGTACAAAAATGAAGAGTTGGGGGGCATAGATGTAAGGAAAATACGACCTTGTGTGCTTAACAAAGACACAATAGAAGATAATACATGTCCAAGTCTATCATGCCATAAATCAAATGTACTACGAAGACTAGAAGTAGAAACAGAGGAGATAAAGGCAAGGCAAGAATACTGCGTTCGAGTACGTAGAGGCCTCCATCACGTCAACTAGTGGCCACCACCTGTCCTATCCTACGACTCTGAATGACAAAAAAATGATCAATAAAGATAATGGCAAGAAAAAAAATCAGAGGTAAACTTACTAATAGATAAAAGGTTCTTGGTAAGAGAAGGAACAACAAGAATATCAAGTAAGACAACGAAGCAGTGGAAATAGAACCAGTATGGGTAATAGGTAAAGGAGCACCATTGCCAACAATAACACAAGCTTTACCCTTATAAGGAATAACCTGATCAAAAACAGTAGGGGAGGAGGTTATGTGTGCAGAAGCACCAGTGTCCATGTACCAATCAGAAACTGTAGTACGGCAAAGGCCATCAGCAACAAGAGAGGAAATTGGAGGTGGCAAACCAAGGTAGCTTCCTACAGGAGGAGGGCCCATACCAGATGACCCGACCAACCAGGAAGAGGTGTGCATAACATGGGAGCCAAGAGCATCTGTAGGAACAGACCCGAATTGAATAGAGGAAGAAGATGGAGTGGTATGACCAAGAATGGCAGAGTGGGCCTGGTGATAAGGGGCGACATAGGGAGAGCCACCCGGGGGAGCCAAAATAGTGGAGGGATGGGGAGGCCGTGAGAGGAGGCTGGGGTTACAGAAATGAGCCTGCTGAAATATTGGCCAGGGATAGTGGGCTGGACAGAATGTTGGGCTGCTAAAAAAAGGGACTACCAGTATATGGAAACAAGGCAAATTGGGCCTGAGACTGCCCAACTTGGCACGACCCACCAGGAGGACCAACTGGAGAAAGGGAACTAACGGCATTTGGCCTATGAAATAAAGTCAGCCCAGAAAGAACATATGGCCCACTGGAGGAAATTGACGGAGACCCAAAGAATCCTTCATAGTAGGGACGAAAATCTCGCGTGTGCCCTAAATCGAATTCACCGTGACCAAATCCAGGCGGAGAGGCGATAGCCGCAAAGTTGGCCTGAGCAGCGACATCGGCGAATTTGAGGGAGGCGTAACAAGCCCGACATGTATCAGCGAAGTGGCCGTAGTCGCGGCATATCTAACAGTGCGGCTCACGATGGCCACGCCCACGAGATGGGTCACCGAAAAGAGAAGAGAAGATAGCAGCAGTGGGTGGGATTGGAGAAGGGTATGGTGCTGGAGAGGGATAGGGGTACGGAAGCGGGTAAGGGGCAGGGGCAGGGAAGAATACAGGGTGAGGGATAGGATCTACCAGAGAGGCAGTCATATAGGCGGGGCAGGGCCAGTATTCAGGGTGAGGGACGAGATGCTGGTGGGAGAGGAGGCCAATTGCTTATGAGGGTATGGAGAAGGGTACGAGAAAGGGGCAGGAGAGACAGCCGGAGAAGAGTTTGTGGATGATGGGTGGGGCGATGAAGGAGTAGTGGAGCCAGAATATTACGGCAGAGGAGTGCCATGGCTGGAGGGAGAGGCCAACGACAGTAAAGGCCAGAGCAGGAGAGACAATGCCAGATACAGTGCGATGGTAAAGGGCGTGGAAGTTTTCCACCTGAGCGAGGATATCACGCACGGCGGGCAATGGTTCTTTAGAGAGTTGCGAACCAATGAAGGCAGCAAAATCAGAGCCCAGACCCCGTAGGTACCAGTGACTTTGATCGAGAGGAGAAACTGGCCGACCAATGGCAGAGAGTTGATCACACAGAAGGAGGAACTGGCGATAGTAATCTTTTACGGAGAGGTGATTGCGCTAGAGTTGCTGCAGCTCATCCCGAAGACCAAGTTCCTGAGAAGGACCACTGCTGCTGAACTCTTGCTCCAGAGTGAGCTAGATATCTCGACAAGTAAGTTTTCCATTTATAACACCATAAGCTGCATAAGTTAAAGAAGATATGAGGAGGGAATAAAGCCTTTGATCATATAGTTGTCATTTAGTGTAAGCAAGATTTGATTTTGTAGGGTCTGTAGGGTCCATCTCAGAGGGAGCATATTTGGAACAGTCAACATATTGGAGGAGCTGGTGTTGCTGCAGGAGGGTGCGCACTTGGTTGCGCCAGAAAAGAAAGTTGGAGGGACTAAGCTTTGTTGTAACCAGATGAGAGAACTCCGCATATGTAAGAGGGAAGGCAGGGGGTTCCGGAGCATCCATGGGAGTGATTGAGTTGGTCTGTGGAATGTCACATATGTGGTGAAAGAGGGAGGCAAGGAAGAACTGAGGGTGAGATTATGAGGGGGTAAGAACAGAAAAGAAGAAAAGGAAAAGGATAGTGGCAGCGGAAGGTGAGTGAAGAAGGAGCAGAGGAGCGACCATGGAGCATTTGAAGCTTATGTGGGAGGCTCTGATACCATGACGAGGTGAGATTCACCAAGTGTGTTTTCTGTATATTTGGTTTGTAGTGAAAAAGAGAGTATGCATCAGTGAGCACATTTGATGTCCATGGAAATTTTGCAGAGAAAAATCTTGAATTCCATTGATTTGAGCTTACAATTTTCTTGTGGTACATAGGTGATATATAGCTGAAATATTACATTGAGTCTAGCATTATCTAACGGCTACTTGTTTCCTTTTTCAGATAAGGCTACTGGAGGATTGAGGCGTGAAGTTCCATGTTGCAGTTTTGGTGAAACCTTGGATGGAGGGACAATCAACCCATGAGACCCATATGTTCTCTGATTTGAGCAACATGGTCTTTGATAAAGGACAATTTGTCTGATGCCTCATGTTATGGAATGTCAGTAGTGGGTGAAAGACTACTCATAGGGTCAACAATATTCTTTACCTTTTGTAAATCATGTCATCTTACATTTTTGTAAAAGTGATTCCACAAAGGAAGCTAAGAGCATATCCAAGTCAGAAAGATTTGTCTTAACACCAAGGAGGATGGGAGAGGGGGGCCAAATCGGGCCCGGCTTGAATCCCTCATTGAACCATTTTTTTAAATACACTAAAGTTTAGGCCCATCTAAGTCCTAAAAAATAAAATATTAAATTTGAAATCTTAAATTGAAATCTTTGCTCTCCGAAGCCACTTGGTCCATTTTTTTTAAAAAAATTTACACTAAAGCTTAGTTTCATCGGGTCCGAAATGTTTGAGCTGATAAAATTATTATTTTTTCATGATTTATTTTATCACCTCCTAATTTTTTTTATTTATCTTCTAAATTTTTTTGGCCCTCCTATTTTTTTTCTTTCTAAATTCGGTCTAGCTGAACACTCTGGTAACGTGCAACATGTCTTCATCTAGCTCATAGTCATATCAATCTGACGACCGTGATCTTTCAGGAAGAACTAGACCATCACACAAATGCAAAGAAAATGGAGTATCTAATTGGTGGTGGAGGGATTCTCATATCTAAATCACAATTCTTATGAGTTATGCTGCCACCTAAATAATTCAACTCTCTTTATGCCAATTCTGATTGATAATAGCGATTGCTCCCTTATTAATGCACGTGAGAGCAAAAGCCAAAAGAGCATATCAAAGTCAGGAAAATGATGGAACAGAACAGTGTAGCAATGGCATCATCCCAGGCACCCAAGTGGTATCGATCTGACGGGGATGAGGTCCTTGGCAATTGCATGGTACAATGAATAGTGTGCATTATTAGAAATATCTCGAAGCAAATGCATGTGTCTACATTCTAGACGTCGTCAAAAGGAATCTAAGGATTCAATTCAACTATGAAATCACTGCCTCGGGCGAATAAAAGAAAAGCATCCAAAGTTTGTCGGCCCATGAAAAAGCGAAGTGACAATGCACTTTAGTATTAATTGGACAAGCCAGGTGAGTGGCATTTTGCATGATAAGCTTTTGCCAATTGGAAAGGAATAAAGCATCAAAAGAAGCTAGTTTCTAGACCAATTGGATACCAGTTTAATTTCCCACTTATTCGGATTTTTTGCACAATTTTCACAAGATCTATTAGAATAAGTCGGTTTAAAAGAAAACTGTAAAAGCAAAAATGTAAAGTGACCTGTTTTAATACCTTAGCTTATATTAATACTCACAAGAACGCGAAATATGACAAGATACAAGTTCACAAGTTCAGATCTCAAAAGCAGAAAAACATGCAATTAGATCTAACAGAAAAACACCTAAAATATAACTAGAACAGTACCAAAATGGCAACTCTAGATCTAAAAAACTGGCGTTAAAACTGTCAAAGAAGTATACGAAATTGTAGGTATCGCACAGATGGAGCGATCTTACCGATTGGAATCAACAAAAACAACTCTGATCGGTCGATAAACCAGAAGTTTTCCAGCGGCGAATCTCAAAAAACAGAGAGAGAATAGGAGAGTTTTGAGAGACGGAGAGAGAAAGTATAAAGTAAAGTGACTCCTTTTTCGATAAACTGTCTTTTATACCTTAGTTGTGGACGAATCCTCGACTTTAGATCATCCTAAATCAACGGCTCCAAACTTGTCCAGAGTAACTAAGATTTTCTACCGTTGGATCTATCTTTCAACGAACGGTTGGATTTTTACCGATTCCACCGCTACCGTTGGATCTATACACCCATTTATATCCTATAGTTTTCTGATTTTTAGGTTTAGGAACTAAGATCCAAGTCTGATTTTTCTTAAGTGAATTCATTTCATCAAGCATAACAAGTTTCCAATTCTAAGAATTTTCACAAGTAACTGCAACGCTATAAGTTTCAGGTTCAAAAGCACAAAGATTATCACCAACAAAAAAAGCATAATCAAGCAATTCAACAAAGTTTACATATCTAGCAGGTGGCCTCCTATTTCTAGTCCATTTATTTAGGGCAACACTGTTCTGAGGTGGAGGGTTGAGATGTGCCTGTTTCTGAGAGTTCCTGAATTTCTTCAGAATTCTCTGTTTGTGTAATTTGTTCATTTTCAGATGGTGAGATTCTCCTATATAATCCCACCTCATTTGAAGTTTTCCTAGGCTCCACCAGCAGAAATAACATGTAAGCAAAAAAAATCAGTTTCATTAAAAATGACATCCATGCTAATAATGATTTTAACACTAGGCACATTTTTGTGACCTTAGATCTAATTTATCAGATCTAATGTGAACAAAACTTGCACACCCAAACACCCTTAAGTGGATCAGATTCTGGTCTCTTCTGGACCAACAAATTTCGGGTACTTAGTATCTAAGGAAGACGAGGGGCTCCTATTTATTAGATAGGTTTCCGTATTCAGTGCCTCCCTCCAAAATGGTTTTTCCAAATCAGAGATAACAAGTAAACATCTAACTTTATCAAGTAAGTTCCTATTCATTCGTTTTGCTACTCCATTCTATCGAAGTGTATAACGTACAGTTCTATGCCTAGTAATACACATTCAGAACAGAAAGCATCAAAAGAAGAATTACAAAATTCAAACCATTATCCGTTCTCAAATGCTTAATTCTTTTATCAGTTTGATTTTCAACTAAAGTTTTCTATTCTTTAAGCTTTAAAAAAGTTTCATCTTTTGAACGTAAAAGAAACACCCAAACCTTTCGGCTAAAATCATCAATATTGACATAAAGTATCTAGCACCACCATGAGTTGAAATAGATTCAAGACCCCATAAATCAGCATGTAGGTATTCAAGAATAGATTTTATAAGATGTATTCCTTTTGCAAATTTGAACCTATGTTGTTTTTCAAGAACACACCCTTCAAAAAAATTCAAATCAGTTATAGAATGTTTGCCTAATGCTCCTCCAGAATGCAGAATTTTTAGACCCTTCATGCTCATATGACCTAGCCTTATATGCCATAATTTTGAATTTTCAGATGCATTAGATGCAACAACACAATCATCAACATGCTCTATAAATTTTCCATTTAAAAAATATAGTCTGTTTTTCCTAGTAGCAGTCAGAACATTTTTTTTTCAGATTTGAAGACAGTTAAAAAATCATTTTCACCATGAAAAGTACAACCAAATTCTTCTAAAACCCCTAAAGATATTAAATTTCTTTTCAAATCTGTTATATATCTAACATTTGTTAGAGAAATACCGTTTTCACCTACTACTTGTAAATTTATTGTCCCGATTCTTTCTACAGAGCAAATGTTATGATTTTTCATATATATTATCCCTTTCCTTGAATCATTTAAGTTTTCAAACCAATTCTTATGTGGGCACATATAAAAAGTACAACCTGAATCAAGTAGCTACTCATCACACAATGGACTATCATTCATAGTAAGTGACTCACACAAACATGAAGACACATAAAGTACTTTACTGACATCTTTATCAATTTTAGGATTAGAAGTAGCAGCATTTAATTCAGACTTTTTTTTTACTTAAGTTAAAGACAATCAGAAATTATGTGACCCAGTTCCTTACAATATCTACAAAAAACTTCTACATCCTCATTTAAATGCCAAGGCTGCACATCTTTATTAGTCAATTTCTGATTATTTTCACTTTAGGTTTATCTTTTCGATTTCCAGAATTATTGTTTCGAACTTTTGAATCAGACTTCACATTAGCATGCACTTAAAGTTTTCTT
The DNA here is from genome assembly GCA_028565015.1 of Pinguicula moranensis. Taxonomy (NCBI): domain Eukaryota; kingdom Viridiplantae; phylum Streptophyta; class Magnoliopsida; order Lamiales; family Lentibulariaceae; genus Pinguicula; species Pinguicula moranensis. Next base: position 3,411 of record JAOWBN010186583.1, on the reverse strand, counting down.
ATTGTTTTTAATTTATAATTCTCTAGACTTTAATCCTATCATAACAGTTTCAAGTTTAGGAACAAAATCTAAATACTGTAATGCATTCTTAACAACAAGATATTAATCAGAAACAGATTTTAAAAGAATCATTGCAAGACTTTAATCATCAAGATCATGATAAGTTCCTTTAAAAGTTTGACTCATTTTGAAAAAATCATCTAAATTATCATCTATTGATCTTGAAGAGTCCATTTTAAAAGCAAACAGAGAACCTTTCACTTTAATTAAACTAGACATAGATTTAGATGCATATAAAGAGTTCAATTTAGTCCACACAGATATTGGATCTTCATGGCAGTCAAGTTTCCTAAGCACAGAATCAGATAAATTCAATATAATCAAATTATAAATTTCCTCTTTCACTTCTTGAATTTTCTTTCTAAGTTCTTCAAGCCAATCATTAGTATTTTCTTTAAGTGCATAGTGCCCTCTATTATGAGATAAAAGTGCTTTCATACGCCTAGACCAACTATTAAAATCCCCTTTCCTGTCAAACATTGATACCTCAGTTCTAGTTGACATGATTTTTCTAGTTTTAACACTACAGTTTCTAGACAAATTAGTCAGAAAGTTTCACTCACAAACAGATCAGATTCAGAATGTAGGAGTTTTAAAAAACAATGTGATTATAACAATCTGATATTAAACTGATTCAACAGGTGGATTTATGGACTCGGAAACTTTAAAGAATATTCAAGTTATCTAAGCTTTTCAACTTATCAAACAATTTCATAATGATCCCAAAGCATGCAAAGGCCAAGAACCTTTTAAGGCACACAACAGTCCCTTTAAACTGCACACGTAAAGAAAGCTTTAAAAGGCAACAGCAACTTTCCAGACCTATTTGGCGACAAGCCTCTAATAAAGCGAGTAAATAATACTGAAAATGAAAATTAGAGGGTTACCTATCCTAGCTCTCGCTAGGATGTTTGAGCAAGGTTAACTCCTTGATTAGATCTTAATGGAAAACTGTGAACCCGACCTCATCCATGCTCACTGCACCACTGTTGAGAATTTTCGATCGGATTTCTTGCACAATTCTCACAAGATCTATTAGAATAGTTTGGTTTACAAGAAAACTGTAAAAGCAAAAATGTAAAGACGCACGTTTTAATACCCATTGTTCACCGCCTCTTTAGATCCAACTAATTCACGTTGAGCACCAGAATCAGATTCTCTCGTAGATAATATTAATACTCACAAAATCGCCGAATATGACAAGATACAAGTCCACAAGTTCAGATCTCAAAAGCAGGAAAACATGCAATTAGATCTAACAGGAAAACACCTAAAATATAACTAGAAGAAACCTAAAATGTGCCAAAAATGTCACTTAAACAGCAACTAGAACAACACAAAAATGGTAACTCTAGATCTAAAAAACTGGCGTTAAAACTGTCAAAGAAGTATACAAAATTGTAGATATCGGAGCGATCTCACTGATTGGAATCAACAAAAACAACTCTGATTGATCGGTAAACCAGAAGTTTGCCGGCGGCGAATCTCAAAAAATGGAAAGAGAATCGGAGAGTTTCGAGAGACAGAGAGAGAAAGTGTAAAGTAAAGTGACTCCTTTTTCGATAAACTGTCTTTTATATCTTAGTTGTGGACGAATCCTCACCGTTAGATCATCCTAAATCAACGGCTCCAAACTTGTCCAAGTAAGTAAGATTTTCTACAGTTGGATCTATCTTTCAACGAATGGCTGGATTTTCACTGATTTCACCGCTAAAAGTTGGCCGTTGAATCGTATCAGACAATCGAACGGCTGTGACCTTTCGAATTCAGCTTCTCCAACTTAGGATCGTCATATTAGATCTCAAACGGACGACCATGATAATTTCAAGTAGCTTCCAAGAGAAGCTTTTCTTTTACACCGTTAGATCAACAAAATAATGGATGGACAAGATTAAATCTCATATTTGAGCGTCAAACATTTAATAGCCATACAATTATTCAAGATGAACGATCACGATTAAAACATAATGCATTTCCACCACATGATTAAGAATAGAATGGACAATTGAGATTAAAAGCTGGTAAGAGGGGTTATTTGCGTAAATTCATAGATCCAATTAAATCATGACAAATATGTAAATTCATGCATACTATTTAAGGGGTTTTTGGTAATCTTCACTCAACACCCCCTAAAGTGATCATAATTTGATACCCATGAAATTAAACTTAATTTGTAGTTATTAGGATTTTATTGGACTAATTATTAGTAAATAATATAAGGATTACCTACATATCTTTTTACTTTAAAACTATATTATTTTTTCAGCACACCCCAAAAAATCAATATAGAGACGGAGCACGAAATATAAATCCGTGGGTACAAGAAAAAAATTGGGGAAAGAACAAAATTTTGATGGACCAATAATAATTTTGAAAAAAAAATTGCATGTAAAATATATATTTTTTATTTTTTTTAATTCAACATATTTTTTTAAAAGTTGGGGAACCATGGGCCCACATGTCTCTCCTTGCCTCTACCAGTGTTTCTATATATAGAAATTTAAAAGTCTTACCTAAGGTAAAACAAAAGACAATAAGGAAAACAAAATTGCAAAAAACATAAACTAAGATTGCACTCTAGGTAGACTTTGAAGACAAGGTAACCGAGCACAATCAACATAGAGCTCCGCATAGATGGATCGAAGCAACAACAACTTCATATAAACAAGAGTCCACACCCTAAAACTGATTTCTTTACTAATGTTTTTTAGCGAATAATTATTTGCTAAGGTCATTCCATGTGTTTCACCTGTCGTGAAGATGCACTCAGAATTAGAAGGTTCAAGTTTGGAAAATTGTAAAAAAAAAAAAAAAATTAACTGGTGGTAAAGGTATGTATTTACTGACTAATGGCCTGTTTTGTACCCATAGTGATTTTCTCCTTTTACTTCTCATTTACTTCTCATTTACTTCTCCTCTTAATTTTGTATTTTTCAAGTGTTTGGTAAAACTATGAAAAAATTGAAAAAAATTATTGAAATAGTGTTTGTAATCAATTTTTGTAAGTTGATTAAATAGTGTTTGTTGTTAATTTTGGTAAGATAACTTTAATTTATTTATGAAATTACCATTAAAAGTAGAAATAGAAAAAAAAAAAAAAAAAAAAAAAGGGGCCTCATACTTACTTCTGAAAAAAAAAAGAATTTTAACTGAAAAAAAAAGAAGGAGAAGGAGAAGTGAAGTTTTAAAATACTGTTTTTGATAATCTAAAAATAAGAATAAGAAAATTAATCTGAAAAGAAAGTGGTACAAAACAGGCCCTAAGTCATTGGTAGGGTATAGGGTAATTATGGTTGTGATTTTTTTTTTTTTTTTTTTTTTTTATGGTTTTGATTAAATAAAAGGAATGGT
>JAOWBN010186572.1:0-16282 GCA_028565015.1 Pinguicula moranensis | reverse complement strand
CAATGAAGTCATAAGATATCCACATGAAGACTATGAAGTTTTCACTATTGATCTAGTTGATTCATGTGTTGATAGAACTTTGAAACTTGAAGCTGAAGATCATATAAACACTGTGTTAACTCATTTCTCTTTGAACATTCTTCAGAATTATTATCAGCTAACTTGCAGGAACAAGTGGCTCATTTGGAAAAGCTTCCTTCTTCTATTTTTTTGGAGGAAAGCTTTTCCATTGGAGCTACCATCAGAAAAGCTCATCCCTTCTATTCTTAGGGCTCCAGAGGTAGAGTTGAAACCATTGCCAGAACACCTCAGGTATGAATTGTTAGGAGCAAATGGTACATTGCCAGTAATCATTTCTAATAAGCTGACTGAGTTGCAGAAGGAAAGTTAATCTTTGTCTTGAAAGAGAATAAGAAGCCATTGGCTAGACCATAGCAGTCATCAAGGGCATCAGTTCAGCCACCCGCCAGCACAAGATTTACTTGAAGGAAGGAGCAACAACGGTTAAGCAACCACAAAGAAGGTTCAATCCTTCCATGATGGAAGTTTTGAAGAATGAAGTGATGAAACTCTATCAAGCTAGGATGATCTACCTCATTTTTGACAGCCAATGGGTTATCCCTACTCAGGTAGTACCAAAGAAGGGAGGAATCACAGTGTTTGAGAACAAGGATGAAGAATTCGTGCCAACCAAAAAGCAAACAGGATGGAGAGTATGCATAAATTACATGAGATTCAATCTTGTGACTAGAAAGGATCATTTTCCTTTGCCTTTTATTGATCAGAATGCTTGAAAGACTTGCCAATAAAACTTACTATTGCTTTCTTGAAGGTTACTCGCATTATTTTTAGGTGGCCATTCATCCAGATGATCAAGAGAAGACCACCTTTACTTTCCCCTTTGGCACCTTTGCTTATAGGAGAATGCCTTTTGGTTTGTGCAATGCTCCAGCCACCTTTCAGAGGTGTATGGTAAGTATCTTTTCTGAGCATGTTGAACATTTTATTGAGGTCTTTATGGATGATATTACAATATATGGTAATGATTTTGACTCATGTTTGAATCACCTGTCCTTAGTGTTAAAAGGATGCATTGAGAGTAAACTTGTTTTGAATTCTAAAAAATGCCATTTCATGGTAGAATAGGGCATAGTTTTAGGCCATGTAGTCTCTTCTGGAGGCATTGAGGTGGATCAAGCTAAGGTTGAAGTGATAAATCTTTATCATTTTCTACTAATCTGAAAGAGTTGAAATCTTTCTTAGGACATGCAGGTTTCTACAGGCATTTCATAAAGGATTTCTCAAAAATAGCAACGCCATTGTGTAGACTGCTGCAGAAAGAAGTGAATTTTGAGTTAGACCTTTTGAAGTATGCTAATGATGCATGATTGTTGCATTTATCTCTTCATTATGTGAAGTTTTAGATAGGATTGTTGCACCCTTGTATGGTTCAAAAAATTCAGCTAAAAAGGGTGCATTACCCCCTAAGCAAGTCTACCACTGTCGATCTACAAGCTTCAAGAATAAGAAGAACAAATGCAACAACAAGAAGAAAAAAAGAGGATGGATATCAAGTGCTCATGCTTCAAAGATCAAGAGATATCTTGCTCTTGCTGAGTCTTATGACCAAGAACACAAAATTAGGGCCATTATCACTCCGGTAATGATGACCTGAACCAAGTTGATCAAGATCAAAAGATGCAAACAACAAAGTAGAAAATCAGTTTGCAGAAAAACCAAGAAATGTAGCAGCGTAATAAAGTTGATCCTGAAGCATTTTCCATAGACTACCATAAGTGCATCAGAGCGATTTATGATGATCTACCTTAAGGCGAATGTTCACATGAAACTCAGGTACACACTAACGCTATGATACATGGATTTCATCAGACCAGAAGATCATAAAAAAATTGGGAAGTGATGAACTCAACCAGCCTGCAGAGCTGTCAAAATTCTGTTTGGACAGTTTAGTTGTTTTGTTGGAGATCACAATTTTTTGTCTAAGTCTTCAAGTGTTTCCTTGCACGTGTTGCTATATACCTTACAAACAGAGACATACATGCCACATCCAAGAGAAATCAAGAGGAAGATTCGATCAAAAATAGCCAGCAAACAACTTCCATGGCATCCCTACTTTCAGAGAATTTGTTACCATCTTATCTTATCTATTTTGAGTAAGCTTGTTGTGTATAAAATAAAGGGGTGAAAAGGGTGGAAAGAAGGGGTGGATTGGAGGTCGAGTTAGGGATAGAAAAACATTATACTTTTCCTTCAAAAAAATCAAAAATATAAATTGCAGAATTTCTGCACCAATGTTGAACAGTTTTGTTCCATGATACATCTTGTTGAAACGTTGCTGATTCATTCTGTTATGCTCGGCTAGATCTATCATTATTCTGTTAATCTACAAGTCCTGATACTGCCTAAACAAATTGGTGAGGTGTAAGTTCAGAAAAACAAGACAATGGTATTGATTTTTAGTTTGTAGATACACTTGTGCATGTTTCTGTTTTTGTTGTTTTAGATTGGCCATTTAAATCAATAAAAACCAAACCAACAGCTAGTAGGGACTTAGAGGGATGGTTAGTTCATCTAAGCCTTATCTGATAGCAGCTCCTACAATCAAATAGGGTGGTTAGTCTATTTCTTTGAAAGAGTAACTAAAATCATATGTGTAGAGGAATGAGACTCGGTTAGAACTCTTAGAATCACACACTTAATGAGGTTTCATGGATCTTAATATGGCTATGATTATAGATTTCGTGTGTTAACTACCTGTTTAAGGAGTTAGGACAGCAAGAAGAGAAGCAGTGGCTTAAAAAACCCACACATTAAGTACCATTAAAAACAGAAGCAAGCATCTAGAATCCAGTTTGGTTGATGGCATGTTCACATGGATTAAGGGTCAGCAACATTTTGTTTTCTCTCCATAATTTCATATAGATTTCATTTTTTTCTTCATTGTATATAGTTTTAGTATTTAATTGCAACAAAATCCCCCCATCAGTTTGGTGTTTTGACATCAACAAATCTAGATCAGAGCAAGTGCAAAATGCATCACGTTTCCTTGTGGATTCGACCCTGATCTCTCCACTTGCTACTCCTTAGCTTGAGTAGTATAATTCAGGATACTTTTGAGGTAGTTTTTCAGCCACGACACTGAAGAAAACAACCATCAGTATCCAAGTTAATAATGGCTAGGTAGGCTCTTAACATTCAAACTATATGTTAGTGTTCATAACTCGAGGGATTATCGTGCATTAAATGGACCCCTCATTGGGGTGACTGCTAGGAACTTGGGGATTCATGTGCATCAAACGAACCTCCATAGCCTTAGAAAATGAACGACTAATCACCAATCAGGAACTCCCGTGCATCTAATGGATCCCAATGTTTGCATGTTTTGAACACCACTTAGGAGCATAATTTAGGCGAATGGAAATAAAACATCCATACACTATTCTCCTTCAATTTTCTCCCTATCACTTGTTATTGTATGCTTGGTTGATTTTAACTCAAACCAACTGTTTACTTACTTTCATTTTACACTTCTCTTTTAGGTGGGCTATAAATTTTAGACAACCTAGTTTAAGTCACCCCGAGTCCACGAGAGATTCGATCCCGTGGTGAACTCACCGGTCTACCCTGGTGCCTACACTAGCGAGTATTACTATGATAGATTTAGAGACACCCTCCTTGAGCCTAACATGGAAGTTCTATGTCTAGGTATCCTCTTGCGTTCTTCTGGAGATATTCAGCTCACCGTGTATAGTGAATTTGACTTGATTAATTGTCACTCACCATGAGGTGTGTGTAAGATTATTGGTATTTCTAGAGACATCTCTAGTCTCATGGAAAATGAAGAAACAACTGACGGTGTCTTGGTTGTTGGTTGAGGCCGAGTACATGTATTTAGTCGTTGCTACCTATGAGTTGACATGACTCGAAAGGTGTGTTTACTTTCCTTGGAATTTTTCACTCGACGTCTATGAGGATCCACTGTGATAGTAAGCCGTGATAAACATCGCAGTGAATCTTGCCTCATCAAAAATATTGAAGTGGAAAGTCATTTTGTTTGTGATGAGGTTTTTTCATGGTGTAGTTACCCTCTCCCACATCCATCATCCAAGCAGCTTGTTGCGGTACGAAATTACAACTCACAATTGCACAAGTCATATAGTGAATTATACACCCCAAGGTCGATCTATCAGGGGTTCATAGAAATCCAAATTATGATTAAGTTTCCTTATTTGCCCACTTATGTAAAATTAAAGGTAAGTGCGAACAATTTTTAAATTGGATTAACTAAATTATCTTCTACAATAACTACTAAGTTCAACTATATAGGTGAGGCAAGCTAGTGACACAAACTAACACAAGAGAGCTTGGTAGAAAGAGTCTTTGGTAAGCAAGTATTAAATTCTAGTATAATTCACTTGCACAACGAGAATCTGGTTACTTATAATAGTTCAATCCTAGTTCTCTAAGTGGTTGGTTCATCACCTAAACCTATAGAAGCTCGTATGATCATGGTACTTCTAAATCTACAAACCTTAGCTCATGCGAATGACCAAATTGTTCACTAATGCGTAAAAATGGAACCAGGACATAAGAACTGTCCAAGTGATCCCAAACTAATGGCTATCCCTTGAAGACCTATTTACTAAACTCTTAGAAGCAAGGTTATGACATTCCATTCCTCTAATTCTTGATTTTATCTAGAATTTACTGTGAAGATAGACCAATCAATAATAATTAACTCAAAATAAATAAATTTAAGCAAAATAAATATATATATAAATCCTTCAAATTGAAAGTACCCATCATCTTATTACACAAGCTGCATCAACTACAACCCCATATGAAGGGTTTAACTACTCAAAATTAAGAAAAAATGCAAATAAGTTTCAACAACAAATCCCATCACCAAAATACAAATACAAGAGAGTAACTTTCCAAGTTAAAGTGCAAAAGAACAAACAAGCATTGAAGAGATTGATCCCCAACTTCAATTTCTTGCTCGGGTCTTCACTTTCAAAGGATGAAAATCTCTCCATTCTTCAAAAAAACAAGGTAAAATCCCTGTATCTCTATCTAAAACCCAAGGTGTAAGTTTCAATGTTCCAAATGTTATTTTTGGAGTGAGACAACCACCCTGTTATAGTGGGAAAAGTAAGTGGGGACCAAAAAGTAATTTTAGAGAGTTAAAAATCTAAGAGTTTGGCCTGGTTAGCGTATGAGCATACCATAAGTTGTTGTAGATGTCCAAGCCTCAAGACGCATGGCTGAATCCCTGAAGAATATGGAAGGGTTGATGACTCAGTCCAATACCAAATTGGATTCTTCCATCCAAAAGAGTACTTGTCCACGGGAAGTCCTAGTACAAGTGGAATTGCATTTTCCTATCTCTTTTATTTTCGAATTTAGGTTTGTTAATTAGTAGGACTCTTATTGTTTTAGTTCTATTTAAATTAGGATTCTTTTTTTGATAATCTAAATTCTATTAATATGTAATATAGAGTTTGTACAAATAAGAAAGAAAGGAAAGTACAAAATATTTACAAAGGACATAGTCAACCAAGTCCACTAGGAGTACTCCTATAGCTTAGGGTGATCTGGTATATGGCTTCCCTAACTTCATAGTAGATCACAAAGCATCTCAGCATTCAGTTCATTGCTATTATCCGCTTTTCAACAACACATAACATCATGACTATCAACTTATAAATTCCCTTTTTTTATTAGGATATTGGTACATAGCTTGGTTATGTTTGAAGAGCTATCCCTGTAATGAATGGAGGGGGGTGGTAATTCAGTAGAACAGTATATAAGATCAAAGGCAAAGATTTGCTATGGATCATCATGTGAACTGGCCATCAGCTTGTAAACCTTTTTCCTCCTTTGGGTTATGCGGTAAGAGCTATCCTTTCTTGTATTGTTCCTTGAATTTATCTATCCTGTCTGGTAGCTAATTTCCTGATAGTGTGTATGATGGATTGTATGGCAACGCAACCCATCGATCCTTGATGTTCAGGAGTTGTCTTGTTCAAATCCCCTGTCTTTCTTCACCTTATACCTTAACGATTCCACCAAAAAGTGATGAACAAGGTAGTGTCAAGTGGATGGGAATGTGGGAAGGTATGAGTTAGCGGGTATTCTGAGCAGATGCTTCCTTTAATGGATCCTGAAGGTTCAACCTTATAACAAAATAAGTAGGTGCTGATCATAATGGAATGCAAACATATCAAATCTAACATATCTTTACGAAGGCTACTTATGTGAATTGCATTGTGGGTATGAGGTTTTAGGCTCACTGCTGTGTTTAAGCAATAGGATGACAAACTCCCAGTCATACACAATTTTTTTTATTAAAATTGTATGTAAACTGTTGACTGTAGACTACAGGTCGGCAAACGGAAATTGCATTTGATTTCTGTGAGCCTTTATATTCGGCCAAGTATTTCATTGTATGGCCTGTACTTCCTCAAAGATTACCGGTTCTCTCCCTTCAAAATATTTCTTATTTCTTACCATCCATGTAAAAGAAATCCAGATAGATTTCCATGCCACCATATTAATGCCTTCTGGTTTACTGAATTATAATGCCTAGAGTGTAGGGACTGTGCTTGACTCCAAGTTGTCTTTCCTTCACCGATTTAGCCACCCTTCAATGCCTTGCCAAAGAGATAAGATTATTTCACAAGATATGAATAAATGACTATAATTTTCTTGACATGATCTACACAATCTGAATGGAATTTCCTGATTTGCATGGATGATGTCCCTGTCCCGCAATGTAGACTTGATGGGTTGAACTTGTAGGAAGAGTTTCCAGACTAGTTGTTCATGCTTTCTCTAAGAATATTTATTCAATATCATTGAGAGCTTGTCAGTTTCCTCATTAGTAAAAGACAGTTCATGTGCTTCTAGCTCACGTAGGTAGGCAGTTTTGACACTGTATTTTCCATACATGCCGTCTTTAAACTGATAGGAGTCATGGCCATTTTTTAGAGGTGATTTTCTGCCAAGCTTTCAGTTGACAACCATTTGCACTTCAAAACAAGGTGCATGTTCCTAAGACAATTTTTTTTTTCAAAGTTTTCAGTGTACCAAGGTTGAGAGATGATATCCTGCACCTCTTTCCATTAGGTTGATGCATATGCTTCTTCTCTACTACATCATCTATATGTGAATCTGTTTTGTGATGGTCTCTAAAATAGTCTTAGATTTCCCATCCTTAGACCTGTTTCAGTCCCATATCTGGATTACAATATCTTAGTGGCCAAGTTATTGGTATCTTAGAGAATTCTGGCACCCCATTTCCCCAACAGCGCCTTGTTTAACTCCTCTATTCTCGTGACTCCTAGACCCCTTTGTGCTTAGGCAGGGCTATTTTCTTCCATGAGCTTCAGATGGTTTTTCTCTTTTCTGCAGTTCCTCCCCATAAATAATTTCATTGTAAAGATGTTAATTTATGCAAGACTTATTTTGGGATTTTGTAGAAGGAAAGGAAGTGCATGGGGAGAGCATTTAGTATTGCACTGATGAGAATCAATTTATCCCCCATTGAGAGGTATTTGTTTTTCCATGATTGTAGTGTCTTAGCAACTCTTGAGACAATAGGTTACCAGACTGCAATTGTGTGGTAATTTGAACCCACAGCGAGACCAAGGTATTTAAATGGGAAATGACCTTGCTTACATCCCAGATACGTAGACATCTCTTCCAACTTAGAACATTCATGGAACTTTTGTTGAAGTTAACTCTAAGGCCTAATATGATTTCAAAATTCTGAGTTACTGCCTTGAAAGTTTTGACTGTGTCCCAAGAAGATTCACCAAATAGCAGAGTATCATATGTGAAATCAAGATGAGAAAGTTGCACCTTATGCCTCCCAATCTGCAGAGGTATAAACTTTTATAAGTTAGCAGCTTTGCATAGTAGCATAGAAAGTCCTTCATCTACAATATTGAACAACAAGGGAGATATGGGATATACTTGTCTAAGGCCTCTTTGAGGGAAAAATTCAGAGGTTGTAATGCCATTCATGAGCATCGAAGTGGAGGTTGAAGATAGAATTTATGAAATCCAGTCAATCCATGCTCCTGGAAAGCCCATGTGATGCATTGGTGAAAGTTGGAAGGCCAAGTTTACAGTGTCAAGAACCTTCTCAAAGTCTACTTTGAGGACTATGGCTTCTTTCTTAGCTCATCAATTGATTTATTGGCATTAAGGGTGCTTTCCAGTAGTTTCCTCCCTTTGATGAAGACCATTTTGTTGGGAGAGATGACCTCTTCCAAAACTGTTGCCATTCTTCTTGCTACAACTTTAGAGAGGATTTTAGGTATTGATCGAATCAATGTAATTGGTGTAAAGTCCTACACTTTCATAGGTTTGTTCTTCATGGCAATGAGTGTGATATGAGCAGCATCTGATCCTGTGCAGGTATGCTGTTTTATAAAACTCATGCAGCATTAGTAGGATTTCATCCTTGAACAGGTAGCTAAAATGTTTGATAAAACGGGAGTTCAGTCCATCAGGTCCTGGACTTTTAGTGCTGCCACAAGAGTTTAAGGCCTCAAACATCTCATACTCAGTGAAACGTGATATCATTTGGTTTCTGGCTGTGTCTGATAGCATCCTGAACATATTGGCTAGCAACCTCGTCCTGGACCAATATTCCTCCTTGAATCTATTTTCAAAGTGATTTTTAAAGCAATTCTTTAGCTCCTGAACACCCTCCAGCCAGTTCTAGTTATCCCAAATGCCTATGATAGTACATTTGTTTCTGTATTTATTGATCCATATCTGGTAATAGGCCGTGTTAGCATTATCTTGTTGTAGCCACTGAATTCTTGATTTTTGATAAGAGGTGTTGTCTAGTAGCTTAGTCACTTTGATCATATCCTCCTTAAGGTGTTGTGCTCTCTGTTGAACATCATCCATGATGTTGTCCCTGGATTTAGCTAATACTTCTAGCTGCCTGAGTGAGAGTAATAGTTTTTTTTCTTTATGCTGTTAAATTCCTAGGTGCCTATGAATTCCCTTGCTTAATTCCTGACCTGATTTCTTTGATATTGTGCATAAGTCTTTGACCTACATATCTAAAATGGCATGGCTAATTCCATTTTGTTCTACCAGATTGTTGTAACTGTTCTCTCCTAACAAGCAATCCGGAACCCTGAATGGTTTGGGACCCTAGTCCTTGGATGGTGAGAGTAAACTGACCGAGATGTGATCTGAATCATCCTTGTCCAGTCTTGATTGTGCCCAGTCCGAGGAGGAGCTCATCCATACATCATTAAGCAGGAATCCATCAAGCTTGCTTAAGTTTCTCAATGAACTTGGGTACCAAGTAAATTTCTTTCTAGCCATAGGGAGATCATGCAGTCTCAGGTTCCAAATAAATTCCTGAAAGGCCAATATTTTAGGAGCATAACTTGAATGAGAAGATCATTTCCTCTCTTTTGTGCAAAAAATATAATTAAAGTCCCCAAAGATGTTTCCCTACAATAGGAGATTGACAATGTGACAATAATGACATATTTGGTGAAAAATGGATGCTGGCGATGATCGGAATGCTGAGATGCTTTGTGATCTACTACTACGCTAAGTGAGCCATGTATCGATCACCCTTAGCTATATCGGAGGTGGGCACAAATGAAAGACATGAGAGTTATCTCAATCTCAAAGATATTGCTAGTAGACACCTTCTAGCAGGAACAAGAGTTCTTTGTGCTTTGTAATTTTATTTCCACTTTGTCCTTTTGTCCATTTCTTTCTTATTTGTACATACGTTATTTACATATATTGAATTTGGCTTCTTTTTTTTTAAAAAGTCCCCGAAGATGCACCATTTTTCCTCTTCTTTCCCTTTGTAGAGTTCCTGCAGCTCTTGCCACTGGGATATTTTAGACGGAAGGTCAGCAGGTCCATATAAGTTCACCATGTTGCATTGCATTGCGTCATTGAGCCATGTGCATGATAGACCAAGAAAGCCATACTTGTGCTCCTAAACTTGCTTTTGTTCCAAATGCATAGTAGACCACCTGCTTGCCCTCTGAAGCCACTGTAAGCCAAATCAAAGTCCTCATTATACCATAATCTATCGCATAACCATCTTTCAGTTACCTCTAGTTTTGTTTCCTGAATACTAATAAAGTCTATTTTCTGCTGAAATATCAAAGACTGCAGCCTCTTTCTCCTTCCCTAACCCCAAACCCTCTGGTGTTATAGGTTATCCACTTCATTAGGGGTCTTTTTCTTCCTGTCACCTTTCTGAACCTTTTTAGAACTATTATGCATCTTTTGTGTGCGGGTATTGCTGGATAACTTGGTTAAAGCTGACTTTGCAGCCACACGGGAGGAGCCATAGTCTATTACGAGTTATTCTCCAAGAGCTATTATTCTTTCAATCTCCTGATGATCCCCCGAAGGTGTGATTAACTCAATGTGTTCCTGGTTTTGAACTGCTAATGTATGTCCCTTGGATTTTTGACCCATCAGTTGGTCTATCCAGTGGTGAAGGGTTGTTTGTTCTTTCTTATTGACAGTCTCCACTTCTCTCCTCGCTTGGCTTCTAGTTCTGGAACCTACTTCTCTAGGCTTAATCACTTTCTTCTTTTTCACCTTCGGTGGAGTTACAATTCCCTGAATAGGGGAAGCTTCTGTTTATATTGGTGGAAAACCATCTAGGGAAGCATTGACCTCAGGCTCTACCTGGTGATCAGCCAAGGGTTCCACAGTAGTAGCATCATGATGAGCTTTATGGTTAGTGAGTTCCACGTGGTCCTCATTCGCAACAAAGATCATTTGACTCTCAGCTAGCATCCAGTTTGCTTGGGACTTTGCATTCCTACTAGATTTCCTAGATGCTGACTCTGACCACCACTCAAGTTTAAGGTGGCTCCGTATATGCTGCTTAGGCAAGGATTCCTCTAAATCCTACTCCATGGCAATGGGGGGAACTTTTCGGTTTTCCTTTGGGGATTCTATATATCTCCTATTCGGTTCAAACTGATGATCATCACTATGTGCAAAAGCTGATTTAAAGCTCGTCTCTGAATCCACTGTGTCAATGCTATCTTCATGTTCAAACCAAGTGGCCAGGGGGGCCTAGTAGCCAGTGAGATAACCAACTTTGCCATTGTTTCAGCAAGTTAGAGAGGTCACAACTTTCTTCCTCTCAAATCATAACTTTACCATACCCCATGGCACTAACTATGATGTTGTGGTATCCACCTCTCTTGAGTTCTTGTTGGAATTCTCGGAGTCCATGTATAACTCTTAATTTACCAATTCTTCCAGAGGATAACCAATAGTAGTTGATAGCATAACAAATCAGCTTAAGGGGTGGGGAGAGTGATACCTGAGTTATTCTGTTCTTGAAACCCGAGTTTATCTTTGACAACCTCTTTTTTCTGTGATTCCACGGTCAGGTTGGCTTCCACCTCAGGTGTAGTCTTTGATGTTTAGCTTGTCTGAAACTTGATAAAGGACAAAAAAAACCATTTCAAGTTAGTCTTTGATACTACCTTAGGTGGTTGGTTAAGATGTTTTCCCGGGGGGTTATAGTAGTTCATACCAGTTGAAGCTGGTGTGTTACCATATTTGTCCAGGTTCCCTCGGAGTTTATAGTTTCCCAGTCATGTATTATTCAAACCATACAACAACCTATCCATATCCTGAATGTCAACATATTCAGCAAAATCAAGAGGTAGGCCATCTCTCCTTTTTTTCTTTCTTGCTAACCGCAACAAATGTAACTTACCATGTTTGTTCAGGATAGTTTCTAAGCTAGTAACAGAAGAATCAGGTGGAAAGTTTGATATAAAGAATGTTCCTTTATTGAGCATATGGTTACCTCTGGTGGTCTGAGTTATTGTTGTTGTTGGTCTAAGCAGGGGAGGCTTTTGGATCTTTGTTCTTAGTGCCCCATTATAAGTGAGTCCAGGTTCTATTTCTCTGAATGGAAAACCCCTTGGAACAGGGAATGCACCACTGGGGCCTAATCTAGCATGGATAGGGCGCATATCTTTCACACCAAGATTTCTTTCAGAACCTGCAGTTCCTACTCCTAACTGGTGTCCACCGTAGTTGTTCCTCCGTAAACCACAATTGCCATCCACGTTAGGTGCTTCCTGAGGTACGCCCTCTTCATTTTTCATACCCGGTAAGGTAGGATGCTCCATGGTGCAACCATTTCTGCTTGAGAAAATTTGTACAAATGTGATGTCACTGTGTAAGCTATCTAAGGAGGAGGAGGAAGGAAACAGGGAGGGAGGAAGAAAGGATGGTAGGTCTTTCCGGGTACCAAAGGTATCCCCGAGGAGAGGAGGAAGTAGGAAGTTGAAGAAGACAATGAACATGATCTAAGAAGCATAAGATGTCTCGTCTGGTGCAAATTTGTTCATGGATGAAGAACAGAACTTTTCATGGAAGTCTCCTTGTATGGAGAGAAAACCACAATCGATGAACATTTAAATTATGATTCTTAGTATTATAGGTCGCTTCAAATTAGTTTATTTTTGGCTATAAATGGCCATGCACATTGCCATTGAGGATACACATTGTATTTTATTATTACGAACTTGAGAGGAATTTTTTTATTCTTTAATTCATGTTGTTTTGAGAATTGGTTGCATTGCACCTTAGTTGATCATTGTAAAAGTATGTCCTTGATTTTGTGTTGATCTTTATGTAGAGCGTTCAGTTACGCGTTCAATTGAATCCCTACATTCATTTGTTCCTTTCATAACTATTAAGTTAGAGGTTGATGAAATATGTTTTATTGAGTTTCTAAAGCATAATACATGCTCCATCTTGCATCCCTTTCATCCACTTTTTCGTGTGGCTTTTTGTTGGATTACACGTCATGCTTTTGATTGTTCTTTGTGCAAGAAATAAACTTCTAGAACAAAGCTTTCGCATACATACGAAGATTCGTTCCATAAGTGGAAACTGTCGTAAGCGTGTTAGTTTTCTTTGTGATACTCCAGGTGATACTGGCATCTCCATTTCTTGTATGATCGTCCTCAGGTTGTTGGTCTCTTTTTTCTAGAAGGAGGACAAGCTTTTCCATATATTGTACGACCATCCTCAGATTGTTGCAAACTACAAATTTGAGGATAGAGACAAGGATACTCAAGTGATTTCACGATGTTTAGTATTTGAAGCTCGTTTTCCCCTCTTTTTTCACACTTCTTGTCTTAAGCATCTTAAATAAAAAAAAAGATAACAAAATAATCACAATCAACTATCAAATTGGCTTGAAACAAGAAAAAAATAAGTTACAAAGATAACTACACCAACTTATCACTTGCTGATGTTTTCATGAAATCATTTGGCGCCAACAAGTTTCAATTTTGTTTTGGTAAGTTGGTCATTAACAATCCCCGAGCTCAGAGGGGGATGGGATATTATGGAGTCATTTTGCTCTCATCAAAAATAGATTTATACTCTCGCTGCAATAATGTAAACTTGTATATTGTCTTTATTAGATAAGGTAAGATTTTATCATGTAAATAAATTAAAATAGCCGATGGATATATGCAGCAAAATTAATACCACTACCGTAACGGTACCAAAAAACCATTTCCGAGATCGGTACCATTACCAGTAGTGCCATAATGGTCAAAGTTTGATACTAGTAGCAGTTCCAAAATCAATACCACTATCGTAATGGTAGAGAAACCGGTAAGCGGTAATACTGTTAGGCCCTGTTCGATTTTGGGTACTAAATAATACAGGGATAATGCATGTGAAAATTATTTTAATACTTAGATTAATTATACTGCTTTTGATTGAAGATTATGAGGGACTAATATTATAATATATACTGTAAATTTTGTTGGATTGAAGTGTGATATACGTCGAGTAGTAAATGAATGTGTGAGGATGCTTGTGAAGGTACGATGGTGTATTTAGGACCCTCAAATGGGTTAAGAGTTGTGTATAAAATCCGTGATGGAGAAATAGCACAACAATTTGAAGGTTATACGAATACACCATTCTACCTTCACATACATCCTCCAAAATTCCCTTGATTTTTTTGGCTTAATAATAGAAGATTCTTTCTTTTTTTTGTGAATAAAGTCATATTTAATTTTAAAATATTTTTTAAATTTTGTATATTACCTTGGATCCAGCTTTTTATTAATAAATTTTGTATATTCTTTAAAATTAATTTATTTCACAACCATTTTCATGTTACCTTGGAGCCAGCTTCTGATTGAAGGGAGTTGCACAGGGTCACCCACCAAATCCACGAAGGTTAGAGCTATCTAAGATTCACTATAGGCATATGGAGTTATCAAAGTGCAAGGATCATCTATTAGAACGGTGATGTCCTGCATGAGCTCTCTACGTCTAATTGCAAGACATTAGGTTTTTATCGAACAATTATGCTTCTAGTCGATATGTTTTTGAGTTCGTAGGTAAATCACTTATACATATTATAAAAAGGAGTTCTAGAGTACGTGAGATAGTGGGAGTAAGATCATATCTTGATAAGGATGTGATCCCTATAATTTAAGGATCACTCCTTGTACAGATGAGGGATGATCTTCTCCCTCTTATCCACTATCTAACACTCTTCCTTAAGTTGAATTGAGTCTTCAATTCCCAACTTGCACAGAGTACTCGTGAACGATGTTCTTGTAACCGCCTTGGCAAGAATATCAGTTAGTTGTTCTTTTGACCTTACAAACGGAAGGCTGATAATATCTTCTTCAAGTTTTTATTTGATGAAGTGGGGTCTACCTCAACATGTTTAGTTCAATCGTGTAGGACTGATTTTTAGATATGTTTTTTTTATATGCCAAATTTCTTTAAATCAAAACAAGTTATGTACAAAAGGAAATATAACAACCACTCTTGCCCCTACTCAATCTCTACTAGATACAAACTTTGGAATTGATCTTAAATAACTTGTATTTTCTTCATACTCACAGTCGAATATAACTAAGGGTGATCTGGTACACTCACCTAGCATCATTGAAGATACAAAAGCATCTCAGCATTCAGCTCATCGCCGTCATTCGCTTTTCACCAAAAACAAAATGTCATGGCTGTCACATTATCAACTCCCATTATAGGGACATTGGTACACAACTCGATTATGTTTGGTGAGCTGTCCTTGTAATGAATGATTGGGAAGTAATCCAATCGGACAAGCATCACATATCTAAACCAAAGAGAATACAATAGAAGCTCTAAACTAATCGATGGCCATAGTTTCTATAAGAACGCACATCACCGTAGTGACTATGAACCCTTAATGTGCTGAAGAAATACTCTGATGCATATTTCTCCCTAGCAAGAAATCATGCCATTAAATTATGTTTTTGCCTGGGATAAAGGAAAATTGATGTTGTTGTCACCGACCTACCCTGTACCATAGCAAACATAAAGATAATAAACTTGTTCCAGTTTAAAGTTTGAGGGCGGGATACTTGTACCTCTAGCCATCTCTACTACTTCCTTGTACCCATGTTTTCCTTACTTCAGCAGAAGGGTTTGTCCTCCCCATATCAGATAACCATCCAATGTTCACCATTTCCTTCAAAACTTTTACCCTTGGCTCCTTCCTGATGTGTCCCCTTTTCAGCTCATACTGCTTGTCAAAGACACCACACAACTACATGCCAGTAATCGTATATTCAAAATTACCTATACTAGCTATACTCCTATTCCTGTGGCTGACGTAACCGCAGGAGAGCTTCAGAACTTTAGACATCTCAGAGGTTACAGTAACTAGGATCTTGTTCTTGGATCCTTGCATGGTTTCAGTGTTTTCTTCATTCCTCCCTTAGTGTAAGAACACCATGTTTTTGGAACCAGCAGAGCTCCAGAAAAAGAGGTATGCCCTTCTACAAGCTTGTCTTAGGATCATGAGCTCAAACCGGATTATGGCGTGGTGTAACATGATGTGGTAAGTGTCTCAGTTTATGTAAACCACCGACCTCCAGTATTCCATTTATGCCATACTTTGATCTCAGTACATCCTCAACTAGGCTAGTTTCGTTAGACAGGATCCTTGCACACCACTAACCCAGCATAGCATCATTGAAAGCTTGGATATTGCTCACTCCAAGACCTCCTCTTTTAGTTGTGGTAGTGACTTTCTGCCATTGGACCTAGCATGTTTTCCTCTGCTCCACACTGCCGCACTACAAGAACATCCTCTAGATGGAGTTAAATTTAGCAATCACAGACTTTGGAGCTTTCATATAGCCGAAGTAATGCATAGGAAATGCAGAGAATTCAGAAGGACAAGCCCCCC
>JAOWBN010186562.1:0-16283 GCA_028565015.1 Pinguicula moranensis | reverse complement strand
ATCCTCCACCTCTACAAACTCAACAAAAGCAAAAGGTATGCCCCTGTTGTTTAGTTTTCGTGCAATGGAGATTTTTTTGATCAAACCTTACCATTTCATTGCGCTATTCAGGCGATCCACATCGCACTTTGAAGGAAAATTTGTGATAGAGATGCTGATATTTTTTCCTGCCCGTTTATTTGAAAGCTCCTCGGTGGCGACATGTTGTGGACCTAGTCTCTCATGTACCGGCCTATTCTGCGTTACCGCTTTGAGATTCATCGAAATGCCCTCCTTATAGCATGCCTCAAGGAACATTGGAGCTTTCCCGGCTCTAATGGCTGCTCGTTTCATCCTATAAAGTTGTTTAGCGGGTATGGTCCAAGATGTAGTCATGGAAGCGGGTATGAGTGGGTGTCTGGATTGTGGGTTAACAAAATGGAATGGAAGAAAAGGATATATAGCTACCGGATGAGTGAGACTACCCTGTGTCAAAGTGGGGTGAGGGTAAAGATTTTGGCTGCGCTACCGGCGACACAGCAGCTGGATTTGAGGATTTGATTAAATGAACAGTGATATATAGTGATGTCGGATCGGTGAGGGGTGTTCCCCGGGCGCGAGAGGCAGCATCGGGTACCGAGGTACTCTGTGAAATAGGTGACTCAGAGCAGAGACGCTAATGGGCTGAGCCGCTCCATCGACGGATTGGGGTGATGTTGGTCAAGGACACTGTTCATGCGGGGAGCGGTGGGGGGGAGTGTACGGAGAGGAAAACTTGTTCGATCTTCCAAAAAAACAATCCTATGTTGGAGTTGAAGAAGAGAAGAGAGGGGATGAGGTGAGGTTAAGGTTGAGGGTGGGATTTGGTAGCTCCCTCGCCACTAGATACGTCCCAGGGGACAGATCAGGCGGTTGCAATAGCAAGCACCAGGGCAGAGTTGTGAGTTCAGACGGAAGAGGTCAGGGGTTTACTATTCATGAGGGAGAAGTAGAGGAGAAAACAACGGCTATTTTGGAGACCTTATCGGGCGCGTAAGGCATTCCCGGGTAGAGGAGAGCACGGCGAGTTAGGATAGACAGTGGTAGAATGATTATTTCTAGGAGGAAGATGGAGATGAAGTGAGAAGACACGGGTTTACTATTCATGTCGAGTTTTGTATGGAGAGAAAAGAGACGACCAGGTAGTCTTTCATAAATGTTGTATTTTGTTAGTGATCCTTTTTAAGATCTTCTTCCTTATCCAAGTGTTTTATATTTACTTAGTTTTCACTTATCTAAACTAGGATTGTTCCTATCAACTAGAAAAACTTTTTAATGCATTCTTGGACACAGAATTCGTTCTCTACTGCTATATATAAGGAGGATGAACACAACACAAAAGAACAACAAGTTTTATGCATTTATTTGTGAGGTAGTATTCTCTTTTGGCTTTAAACCATTCTTGGACTTTTCTCTTTGTTAAGTGGCGTCGATTATCATTAGAGATTATCCTTAATTCTTGGCTGATACAAGTTATCTTAAGGGGATTATTAATGAGTCCATTTGATACCTATTTTATATAGACTATTTCAGTCTAATTTGACTCAATATTGATGGGGAGACACACTTTTATTGCCCATTTATTTTCCTTTTGTAATTTCAGGTCACTAAATGCGCTTTGGGAGAAAAGGAAGGAAAAAGACCCTAAAAGCCCCATTTACAAGATTTCGAGTGCAAGGTCGTGCCCCCAAATATTCAAGTCGCTGCCCCAATTTGGGTGCCACATATCTATTTTGGCAGGAAACTACAGAGCAAAGTGTGGAATGACCATTCTGCCCTTACTTACATGCAGGAAAATATCTCGTCAAAGCTTCCGAAGGAAGCTAACTAAGTCAAAGCTTCCCTAAGATGTTATCTCTCACAAGCTTCTCGGGGAAGCTAACTTTCCTGTATATCTTTTGAGAGACAAAAACAAAATTCATTATGGAGGGATCACATTTTGGAGGTTACGAATTCTTGAGGGGTTGGAACTCTGGGAACATTTCCCATTATGGGAACGTCTCCCCTGGAATCATGGATTAATCTTTTCCATATCTATGAAGGAGAACGATTATGAGATGTCTCCCACTGAAATCATGTACAAATTATTCCCATCAAACAATTATGGGGCAAAATCCTTCCAGGATCTGGGGTACAAGGAAACAACACTTGGAGAGGAGTCATGGAAATGGAGTAGTAGGGTGTCAGGATACTGCACACCCTTCTAGTCATCCAATGGGGTTTCTTGCCTTTTTGAACTTAACTTTCATTTATCTTTTGTGTATGGTAAAAATCTTATTGGGCATTGATGTAGCCACTCTTGTGTATTTAGTTGTGGACTTTGAATGTCCCAAACAATGGGTTACAACTCTTGTCTATGAAAGCAATGTAACCCTTGTTAATTTAGTAGCAAATTTCTAATGTTTAGCTCTTTGGAAATGTTGTTGTGGCTATTTGGTTTTATTGTGCTTTTTCCTAACTTACATTTGTCTTATCAACACTTGTACGTTCACTAGGTATGGTTGGAGGTGGAGAGGCACAAACCATGCTAGGTATGGTAAAACCAACGGTAATTGCCGTAAGCACGAGAGTAGCTATGGGGTTATTGCTACCGTGTGTGGATTTCCTAAGCTCAAAGCCTTTGGTGTATTCAAGTGTGACTTTGAGAGAAGCATGCTTATATATTGTAGAGGGTTGCTTGCAGCTCGAGAGAGACAAGTGACTAAGTGAGAAAAATCATGTAGATAACAACACAACAAATCCGAAGAGTAAACGTAGAAAAAAACCTTCTAAGTTCACTAGATGGTAAAGTCAATATCCCTAGATCTCCTATCCAAGTATTATACGCATGCGTACCCTATTTTTCAGCTTTCTTTATTTGTCCTTTTCATATTTTCAGTTTGTAGGATAGTTTGACCCCTTTGTTGTTTAGTCCAAATTGCGTAAAACTCATTTAACGTTAGTGATTATAATCACAATCCCTGTGGATCGATACTCTTCTCATCATTGTATTACATGTGGGACGTATACAGTTGCACCCAAAAGTGCACCACATATGTGCACATCAAGTTTTTGGTGTCGTTGCCGTGGATTTGCAGTATAAACAAGATCAATGCCAAGCAAGTTTTAGCTAGATTGAACTTTAATTTCTTGTAGTTTTAATTTTTGGAGCTCTGTTTCCAGGCATTGCATGAATCCACCGAGAAGTGACTCCTCTAGTGAAGAGTTTGATTCAGAGATTGAAAGAACTTTCCAAGCAAGAATGAGAGCATAACAACGAGCAAGGACAAAATGCAACTCCCGGAAGATGAGGATTATGAATCTGTGTTAAGTAGGATCAATTGAATAATAAAGCAGGTGTTTATGTGAAGTTGCTGAAGCCTTATACTGGTTGTACCTGACTATGAGGTGTTTTTGAAGCAAAGCTGGTGATGGTCCACGAGAATGCATGGAAAGCTATTTGGCTAGCAATGGCCTGGACAAGTGGAAATTGAGAAATAATGGTCACTTCCCAGGGCAATAGGGTACCCCTCAACAGTTGCACAAGCGACTCTGAGAAATTCATGAGCCTCGATCACAGTGAGGAGATTTGAACATGCATTTCAATTCTCTATGAAGGAATGGCTACTGCAGTCTCTCCCAAGTAAAAATTCTGAAGATTCCTATGGGTTTTAGCAGCAGGAAAAGTAGTACAATTAATCCTTTCTTATATGACAAGTGAGTATTTGAGTGGTTTTTGATAGGGAGTCCTAGTAGATAAGGAAACATGCCAGGGTTGAGTCAAAGGATCAGGATGAAGGAATTGGTGCGCACTGACATTGAGCTGCTTAGGAGAGGAGAAACTTTTCGTTGAAGTAAGAAAAGCTGGGGCAGAAGGAATAGTAAGAGACGGAAGGAGGTACAAGTATCCCACCCCATCTAACTATGAGTTGGAAAACAATTTTATCTTCCTACTTTGATATGGTACAAGGTAGGTGACGGAAATAGCTTATCGCATACATTATTCTGGTCATGAGTTGATGCTGAGGAGAATAATGAATCAATTAACTTAAACAATGGGGTTGCCAGGTCATGGTTCATGTACTTGAGAATTGTTATTATTGCACAGAGTGGTACATTCCCATGATCCACCGAATCACATCTTGTAGTAGCCTCTTCATCTTCACTTAACATATTCTGTGTTAGTATAGGAATTATTTGCATGGAATAGCTAGAGCTGCTAGTATACTATCTTTGGTCTGGATCTGGAATACATGTCCAATTGGAATATTCTCAATCATTCATTACAGGGATAGTTCACCAAATTTGGTGAGGAAATTTTAAACTTTGGGCCTACAAAACTGCCTACAAAATGCCAATTGACATGTCTCCAAATCGTCTAGTCTATGGAAAAGCTTGTCACCTACCTTTGGAGTTGAAACATAGAGCCTATTGGGCAATACATAACTTGAATTATAATATGAAGGCAACAAGAGAGAATAGGCTCTTGTATTTGAGTGAACTGGAGGGGCTGAGGATTGATGCATATGAGAATGCAAAAATATACAAGGAAAAAACAAAGGCATGGTATGATAAACACATACTCAAGCGTCATTTCCACCCAGGACAAAATGTACTCTTGTTAAACTCCACATTTAAATTCTTTCTAAGAAAACTGAAATCCAGATGGTCTGGACCCTTTGAGATCGCTCAAGTATTTCCATCTGGAGCAATAGAGATTGGTCATCTGGATAAAGGCACCTTCAAAGTGAATGGACAACGGCTGAAACCATATGAGAAAGTTTGCAACATGTTAGAGAGGCTAAATGCCTCTTCTCACTGAAGCAATTTCACGATGTCTAGCTAAATACGATAAAGAAGCGCTGCTTGGGAGGTTACCCAATATCTGTTGTTTTGCACCACTCAGGGTTGTACCCTTACACTTTCTACTTAACTCAATCAACATTATGTTATTAAATGTGCGAAGTCTGGGGAAGGACAGTTATAAATTCCCAGTGGCAGTTATTAGTTTCTATATTTCGTAAAAATGTGAATTTATGTTATTTACGTTCTGATTAGTCATCACAGGCTAACGTCTATTGCTATATTTTGAAGGTTGATTTATAGGAACACAACCATATAAGATCAAGCAAAAATTATAATGGAGTAGGAACTATGAGGAGAGCCTCAATTTCTCATTCAATGTCCATGGTTAGCACATACTGGTCATGCACAGTTACAATACTTGGCAGTTAGTTTTTCTTCATCCACGTCCAGCCCAATAAAGACAAAGTAATGGCCATGGATTAAAATGAAGGCCAACCCAGGTCCCGGTATAAAAACATGGAAGTTGTTCCGCCTTGAGCAGTAACTCGAGTTCTGACAGCGTCTAACGCTAAACAATAACACTCACTTCACTACACCGTGCAATTTGTGTTACTTTTGAACCCAAAATCTGTTGAAGTGCAAGTTTTCTACGGTACTTCACAGTAAGTAACGGCTCACCCGAACTCATTTTTCAAGTATTTTTCTGAGTCTAGAAGCATGCCTCCTAAGAATCAAAGCTTACTAAATCTGGTGTCAACGAGAAGTTAGGGAATACTATTGCTAAAGATTTTTATGATGCTACTCTGGGTGTGTTGGATGTGATTCGGGAGAGGGGTTTTGCATCGGGACGCATGCCTACCATTAGGAAAGCTATTAAGGACCGCTATTGGACTCAATTCCTTAGAACTCCACCTGAGTATGCACCGAATTTGGTGAGAGAGTTTTATGCGATCTAGCTGCCATGAATGATTTCAAAGTTTATGTTAGAGGGATTTGGGTGTCGTTTAGTCTAGCAGAGATAAACCAGGTTCATAATCTTGTGTGCGTAAGTGAAGATGAGTTTTCAAAAATCAATGAAGGATACCCAGATTTGGCTGATATGGTTGAGTACCCGTGTACTCCGGGAATGACCTGGAAAATGTCCACAGGAAGAAAATCAATTGAGTTGGGGGTGACCAAATCAGTTTGACGTGCCACTGTCCTTATGTGGCACTTATTCATATGCACCAGAATGATGCCAACCACCAACATAGGGGACATTAAGCTGAAATAACTACTGCTCATCTATGCCATTGAAACTGGCCAAAGCATAGATGTGGGGAAAGTCATCTACAAATATATTATGGAGAGTTTGTCTGCTTTGGAGAAGCGACCAAACTCACTGCACTTCCCCTCATTGATCACCACTACATGTCTGAAGTTTGGGGTAGCTTTGGATGAGGACGAGAAGCTGTTTCTTCCTACTTTGGATATTAGTCCTTCGTTGATAAGTAAATTGGGTGCTTACTCTGACCGTTGAGGATCCAAGACTGAAGCCACCCCAATGAAATCTGTTGTGCCTACCACCTCTAAGTGCAAAGGTAAATCCAATTGGCAACTCCTCTCCCTCCGCTGCAGGTACCAACTTCGGGCCATAAGCTCAAGAAACCTGCACCAGTAATGCCTCCAACAGTTGTTGCTCCAAAACCTATATCAGTGAAAAACCTTTGTGGACCAGTCTTATCGCTGCATATCTGCAGTATACACAAACTTGGTGTTGATGTCCTCCATTAAGGGAGTGCAATACCCAGTTATCCCACTACCACCTCCACTGACCTTTGCCCCATCTGCCCCATCAAGCGAGGCAGCCATTGGGCTGGAAAATAATTTGAGTGGAAAAGAAAGGTCAAGTGCACCTTTGCTTTCTTTACCTAACTTTTTCAAAACCTTTGAGATCGAGTGTGATGTGCCAGGAATAGGTATTGGGCTATTTTGATGTAGGATGAAAAGCTCGTGGCCTGCTTTAGTGAGAAGTTGAGCGGAGCCACCCTCAACTACCTAACCTATGACAAGGATCTCTATGCATTGGTACGAGCATTAGAGAATTGGCAACACTATTTGTGGCCAAAGGAGTTCGTTATCCACACTAACCACGAGTTCCTCAAGCATTTGAAGGGGAACATAAACTCAACAAGCGGCACACGAAGTGGATGGGGTTTGTGGAGACATTTTCCTATGTCATCAAGTATAAAAAAATGTAAGGAGAATGTGGTAGCCGATGCCCTTTCTCAATGGTACACTCTTATTTCAATACTTAATGCTAAGTGCTTGGGATTCAAACTTATCAAGGAACTATATGCACATGATTCTGATTTTGAGACCGTGTATCAAGCATGCTGATAGAACATTTGTAAAGGATGCTAATGATGCATGAGTTGTTGCATTTATTCATTCATTATGTAATGTTTTAGATAGGATCATTGCACCCTTGAATGGTTCGGAGAATTCAGCTAAAAATGCTGCATTATCCCCTAATCAAGGAGGCCACCATGAGGTACAACCTCCAAGAAGAGGAAGATTAAATGCAACAAGAAGAAGAAAGAGGATGAATATCAAGTGCTCATGTTTCAAAGTTCAAGACATCTCTTGCTCTTGCTGAATCTAATGATCAAGAACACAAACTCAGGGCCATTATTACTCAGGGACTGATGATCTGAAACAAGTTGATCACGACCAAAAGCTGAAAATAAGACAGCAGCAACTTCAGTCTGCAGAAAAGTAGGAAATATAGCAGCAAAACCCATCTTATCATGAAACATTTTTCAGGAACTACCAGATGTACATCAGAATGATTTAGCATAATCCACCTTAAGCCAAATGATCACATGTAGTTCAGGTACACACTGAAGCTCTGATACATGGATTTCAGTAGACCATAAGTTTAGGAAAAATCCGGGAAGTGATGAACTCAACCAGCCTGCAGAGCAGAAAAATTCTGTTTCGACAGTTTAGCTGTTTTGTTGAAGATCACGATTTTCTCCATAAGTCTTCAGGAGTTGCCCTGCACGTGCTTCTATACAACTTATAGACAGAGAAATACATGCCACGTTCAAGGAAAATTTGGAGCAAAATTCAGTCAAAACAGGTTGACATAACCTCCCTATCCATTGTCTATAAAATCCCTACTTTCAAGGGATCTGTTACCCTTTTTATCTCATCTATTTTGGGTAGTTTTCTGTGTATAAGATATAGGGGTAAAAAGGGTACAAAGAAGGTCAAGCAAGGGACAAAAGAACGTTGTACTTTCATTCAAAAACAGAAGCAATAAAACATTTTCAGAAAAATTGCAGTAGATTGGTTTTCCATGATACATCCTCCTGGAATCTTGTTGTTTCTTCCAGTTATGCTCGGCTAGATCTATCATTCTTCTGCTGATCTGCAATTTTTGAGTTTGCTTGGAAGGATTGGTGAGGTGCAATGCTAAAACAAGGCAATTGGTATTGGTTTTAAGTTTTTAGGCACACTTGCATGTTTCATTTCTTGTTAACTTGGATTGGCCATCTAATCAAATAAGAATTGAATCAACAGCTAGTAAGGATTTAGGGGTTTTGTAAGATCACTAAAACCTTATAGGATAGCAACTTTAACCATCAAATGAGACGGTTAGCCCATTTATTAGTTAAGGTGATCTAAATCCAAACTGTATAGGAAGGAGTATTCAGTTAGATCTTAGATTCACACTTTTAATGAGCTTTTATGATCTTAATTCCACTTTGATAATTGAGTTAGGAGACTGATAAACTGGTTAGGAAGTCAGGATCACAAGAAGAAAAGCGGTAGTTGAAGAATTACACATTAAGTGCCATAAACTGCCTACATGTGCATCTATGAACCATTTTGCTTCCAAGGCTGTTCCTCATGAATTAAAGGTCAGCATAAGTGGGTTTCGCCTTTGATATTTCATCTAGATTTCATCCTTGATTCGTTGGTTACAGTTTCAGTATTTATTTGAAACAAATTCCCCCATCTTTCTTCTGTTTTTAGAAAAGGCCAAATTTTATATAAATCAAAAAAGTATTTACATAAAAAGTACATGGTCTCGTTTAAGTAGCATATGACTCTAACAAGTATATGATCTCTTGGCTTGAGGTGGTTGCTCTGTGGTCACAAAGTTAGGCGAACTCCTTTGACAGAGAAATTTTTCTGTAAGGCTAGTCTCTATGTAGTAGCTCCTTTTTGCAATGACCACAATATGATCCTCAATTTTCATGAATCTTCATTTCAACACTTCATGAAAATTTTCAGATGCAATGAGCAACACTCTTGAGAGAGAATATCTCAGCGGTTCCAAATCTGACAGGAGAAGGTGGATTGAATGGCTTCTGGGGAGGGTAATGTTATCTATGCCCCTCTGTAATATCCCCCTCACATTACAGGGATAGCTATCCAATCTGGAAGGAGCTATGTACCAATAATCCTCGAAAAGGATATTGATAAGTTGATAGTCATGATATCCAGTTTTGGTGAAAAACCGACGATGGCGATGAACTAAATGCGGAGATGCCGGTGCATTCTTGAGGCAAGGGAAGCCATGAACCAGATCACCCTTATCTATATAGGAGGGTACAATGAAAGGGCAGAGTATACAGTGCACGATCAAGGAGTCAAACAACAGCTCCCTACAGACGAAGAGCAGTTGTCTTATCTAATCTATATGTACATATTTGCTTTATTTTTTATTTGTATTAATTGATGTAAAGACATTATATTATATATAGAATTTAGCTTAATTGTATGAGTTGAACGTCTTCCTTCCCACTGTTGATGTCAGCTTGTGGACAAGAGTTTTCACCATCGGTTAATAATAACTGTTGATTTCTCCTCTATGGATTGAGCCTCAAGGAGTATCTGCAGGAGAGTGTCTGATAGGCCTATTAGGCCTGTCATCCTCCATGAACCTAACCTGTACCACAATGAATGGCAGTGTAGTGAGATGATCAACATACAGTTTCAGAGTTAGGAAGAAATGACTCCCTACTGGCTTAGTATAGAGCTCCCAGAATTGAGGGCCTTCTTCTATCATCGTGCCGAAGCCTACCCTATCCCAATTTAGATCATAAATGTGGTAAGGTGGTTCTAAATTAGATAACAATCTTTCATGACCTGGAACCGGAAGTGTTTACCAACAACTGATCATGTAAGCAAGGTGTACCCCAGATAAGCATTTCGAAATGAGGAAAAGATCTCATGCAAAAACAAACTCCCAAAATCTGCCCAGCCATTTATCATCAGGATTCAAAGACCAGGACATTTGATATCTTTACTTACATTAAAACAAAATACAACATACCGGGTTTGCTAACTAGTCAGCATAAGAGAATGGAAATAATCTTTTTGACCTTTTCGCGCGTAACCACCACCAGATGGTCTGCTGAATCAGTTCCAAAATTTCTTTGCTATTGGAAGTTTTGGAGAGGAAATGAGATCTGTTTCCTGTCTTCTAAATAGTCCACACAAGTGCCATCCATATGCTTTTCCAGGCGTCCACGTTCGTGCCTCCAGGTTTCATATTCAAGAAGAACCATGAGGGGGCGACTTTGTGCTGAGTAGTGGCGCTGTAGAAGAAGTCTGAAGCCGAGTGCATTAGGAACTCCACACCTGCCTTATAAATATACATTTAGAAAAAAGATGCACAATAGATTCTTCCTCCGAATCTAAATGACATAGAGGACAGTAAAACTACGTTTCTTGATCTTATATTCTCCTTCTCTTCATCTCCTCGTGCACTGGCAGGGCTCCTTGGATGAGTTTCAAAGTAAAAACTTCTACTTTTCTTGGAGTTATGTTGTTCCAGATTGTGTTGAGATCTGAAGCCTCTTCTTCTAAGCAAGGAGCTCTTGAGCTGATCCTAGCTAGATATGCCTCATTGATAAGATAAAGACCATTGCAGTTATCATGGAAAATGTAATGATCCTGCTGTGATCTATTCAAATACACCCCCTGTAACGAGGCCATTAATAATTCCAGATATGTCTTCTCGCTGCTCCTTAATTCTCTTCTCCAAGTGAGGTTCTAGTGCAAGGTATTCTCCTCCCAAATCCCCATCTCATATATTTTACTTTCAGGGGTGTTGGAAAGTCTGAACAATCTGTGAAATGAATCAGCCAATGAGCTGCCATTGATCCATTTGTCCTGCTAGAAATAAATCTTATTGCCATTTCCCACTTTGAGCTTAGTTAGTTGCTGAAACTCTGTTGAACTTGCTATTTTCTGGATGGTCTTCCACCATGGAGATGGCTGAGCTCTGCTTCGAGGACTTTCTGTAGTTGTGAAAGCAGAAAATTCTCCTAATTTGATTGGTCCATATTTAGCTTGTAGTACCTGTAAAGCAAGGCTTGCATCAACATGTAAAATCCTTGCACACCATTTACCAAGTATGGCTAAGTTTTGTGTGTGAAGACATCTAACTCCTAGCCCTCCCTGTTCAGGAGTAGTAGTTACTTTCTCCCAAGAAGTCCAACAAATTCCTTTCTTCTCAGCTGAGTTCTTCCAAAAGAAATTAAGTTGCATTGAGTTTAACATCCAGATGATTGCTGCAGGGGCCTTGAAGTAACCGAAGTAATGGTTGGGTAAAGTTGACAATATGGAATTGATCAGTATGATTTTTCCACCTGCAGAGAAGGATTTATGTTCCCATGCTTCAAGAACTGCAGAATATTTATCCAGCACAGGTTTCCAGGATGCAGTTCGTTTTCCACTAACTCCCAATGGTAAACCAAGGTATTTGAAGGGTAGAGAGCCTTGTCTGCAGCCTAAATATGATGCCATCTCATTGATTGTGCTATCCTGAATGTTAATACCCGTAAGACTGCTCTTGCTGAAGTTTATTTTCTGGCCTGAAGCCATTTCGGAGTTAAGGAGTATACCTCTAAAATTTCTCACATTGGTCCAAGATGCTTCCCCCAATAAGAGAGTGTCGTCTGCGAATTGTAAGTGAGAAACTTTCAGTCATTTTGATGCTGACTTTGCACCCTGATGTACTTGTATCACTTCAGTAGCATGAGTAGGAATTTAGCCAAAGTTGTTGTGTGCAATTGGCTCATAGCTTGGAGGTGTCTACTTTAGAAACGACATTTGGAGGTCACTGCTTGTAGGCATTAACCTAGGTTACACATGCTTCTTCCTCACTTCAGTTGCATGGTCCAACTTCTTAGGGGCATGACTCCAGAAGGCTTTGATAACATTGCTTGGCAGCATTGTGTTCCAACGCTAACAGTCACCAGTAAGTCTTGTGACATGTAAATTTAGATTGCTGCAGAGGTTGGGTCCACTTAGAAGAAGTTGGTTATCCTAATAGACTAACTGCCATATATTATTTTGGCAAATAGCTGCGCGTAGGGATGCAAACAGCTGCGCGTAGGGATGAAAATAGCATGAGGCAGGGCAGCCTAGCTGTCACTGGTCAACTGATCAATCCCTCTTCATGCATCTACTCAGGCATCCTCCAATATAGACTATTGCCTGAACCAATAGACAAGCTGTTGTAACTTCGTGGAGGTTGGCCTTAAACAGGTACCTAACTTATACCGCATTGAAAAGCAAAGCAATTACACAGCACAAGAGTAGATTAGGAATCAAGATTATGACTTCATGGCTGGATCCTCTTGACTTTAGTACCTAACCTGTACCGCATGGAAGAGCACTGACAGCACAAGGTACAAGCTTTAAAAAACACTGATTGAGAGAGAGGACTTACCTGGCTGTCATAATAAGGATAGAGACAATTTGAAACTCCTCAGCGTACCAACCTTCAAGGAAGTAGGCAAAATTGTCCACACCAACTACTAGGTAGCAACTGCTGTAACACTAGCTTGCTTTAAGTACCTACATTCTGAATTACAACCTAGCTTATAGAGATTAACCAAACTGTTAAGAAGAAAATTCTAAACAAGCCAGTGGTTGTAATAGCCAATCTGCCATGGTGTAGGGAAAAAAATTGGCTGTTTTTTTGCCCTTACCCATAACCATAATTCCCTTTGAATACCAAGGAGTAAGAGTGAAGTGTGGGATGATGTGGAGTTGAAATGACATCTGTTCCTTTCCTTCTGGATGTTCCATACCGTTGACATCCAAATTGAGCTCCAGGCTGGCTTATTGACACCCTGAGCATAAGCAATGGGGGGATGGCTATAACTCAATTGGCCGTCGGTGCCAGCGAAAGCCAGGACACAACTACCTCCCAGAGCCGGATAGAAATTGAGCATTCTAAAAAGAGGTGAAAGACTGACTCCACTTCAATGTGAGACAACGGACATGCTGTCTTCATATCAGCAGCATTAATGTTCCTCCTCTTCATATTACTTTTTGTGGGCACTGCATTTTGTATTAGTTTTCAAGCAAATATATATACCTTCCTAGGTGCTAGACTGTTCCATATGTGCCTAGTGAGTGATATGTGTAAATAAGAATATGCATGTTGTGTACCTGAGATTATATAGCTGTAGGCCTCTATTACCGTATAAGACCCTTCTCTGTTGAGTGTGAAGTTATACTTATCACTGATGTAGCTTGAGGGGATATATAGAAACCAGTGAACTGACTAGCAGGTCCAGATCTGTTTTTTTCAGAATCACGGAGTTCCCTTCTCCACCTGCAGTGCCAAATCCAAATGCCATTCTCCCAGCTACATGCCTCAGCAACGCTACTATCATTGCACATTTCCATCCTAAATAGCCTGGGAAGCCACTTATCTGTCCAGAACTTGATGCACCTTCCATTACCAAGCTGTAAGGAGATATTCTCCCTGAACCAGCTGCCATTCAGAGAGTCCTGCAACATCTTCCACCAGTCAGAAGAGTAGTCATTACCCCTTGGTCTCCCAACAGCAGAAACATAGGAGCTGCCCTGTTAATGAAGTGATCTGCAACCTGCTAATGATAAAGACCCACCATATTTTGAGCACAGTATGGAGGAAACCAAGGAGGGGGCTCCATTAAGCAAAAGCAGTCCCCATTTCCCAAACATAGCAGAGTTAAAAGTGGAGAGACAGCAGGCTCCCAGGCCACCCTTGGACACCATGGCAGAGATTTTTTTCCAAGGGATCATGAAAGCTTTCTTCTTTGAATCCATGCTTCCCCAGAAGAAATTTCTCTGGGTGGATGTTAGTCTTTTAATGATGTTGATAGGAGCCTTGACGCATGAAAAATAATGGGAGGGCAAGGCTGACAGAACTGCATTCATAAGAGTCGATCTTCCACTGGAGGACAGCCACTTGTGATTCCATGATGATAAGGATTTACTGAATTTATCAGTAACATGGCTCCTCCAAGTGGAAGCACTCGTCATCTGAGCACCAATAGGTAGGCCTATATATTTGAAAGGTGTCCCACCTGTTTGACAATTGAGATATGCAGCCATATCTTCCAACACTGTGGACCGCACAATAATGGCAATCAGTTTTCTCTTGGCAAAATTGATCTTTAAGCCTGATACCAGCTCAAAGTTGAGCAAAATATATTTGAAAGCTTTCACCGAAGCCCAGTCAGCTTGTCCAAGGATGATGGAATCGTCTGCAAACTGTAAATGAGAAACCTGCACACCTGTTCCACCAATGCTCAACCCTGTGAAGAGCTTTATGTTGATGGCTTGATTAATCATGGCAGACAGCCCCTCTGCGGCCATAAGAAAGAAAAAAGGTGAGAGTGGATCACCTTGCATAATGCCACAAGTAGGATAAAACTCTTTGGTGGGGCTTCCATTAACTAGGATTGAGGTAGAGAGGACTATGTAGGCCTTTGATTCACCATTGCCAACAAGGATGAAAGTTCATGAGGGACATGATCTGCATGAGATCATTCCAATTGATTGTGTCAAAGGCCTTTTCAAAATCTACCTTGAAGATTATGGCTTGCTTTTTCAGCTTTCTCACTTCATCAACTATTTCATTTGCAACAATAACAATATCTATCAACCTCCTCACCTGAATGAAGGCATTTGCGAGTGATTGATCAAGTTGCCATCACCATTCTGATTCTAATTATATTAATAAATAAAAGTACATTAATTTGATTAATTTATATTATTAATTAATTATATTAATAATTAAATAAAATATAAATAAATTATAAATTTAATTAAACATAAATAATATTATAGTAATAATTAAAATTAAGAGGTTGTCTGATTGGCAGCCAGTTCTAGACAGATTCAGCAACACACTCACTGCCTGGGAAAATAGGTGGCTATCATCCATTGGTAAACTCACTCTCATGAATGTGGTTGTTGCAGCTCTCTCATCCCACTATTTCTCATGCTTTCGTGCGCCTAGGAAGGTCATCAGTAAGCTGACTTCTTTCCAGAGGAGGTTCTTCTGGGGCAGTGCAACTGGTAAGGTAAGAATGTGCCTGTCTTCATGGGGTAAACTTACAAATGCCAAGGAAAATGGTGGACTTGGAGTGCATTGCCTTGCATCTGTCAATTCATCCATGTTAGGGAAATGGGGTCTACAACTTCTTAATGATGTTCCTTCTCTTGCATCTATGATCCTGCGCTTCAAGTATGGGAGTACATCTCACTACACTATCCCTGGACACATAGCACTCTTCCCTGCAAATTATTCTCTAGGAAACGGTAGGCCTAGGGGCATGACTTATGCATCTGCATGGTGGTCTTGCCTCCAGGAGACTCTACAGGGCTCGTGGTTTGCTGATAACATCATCCTCAAGTTAGGAAAGGGGAATAGAATAAAGTTGTGGACTGATAAGTGGCAGAGTAACTCTGCTCTAGCAGAGCATTTTCCTCGGCTCTTCCAAATCGAGATGCTGAAATATATATATATTTCTGATGCCTGGTTTTGGTTAGACAATAATTGGCATTGGTGCTGGAGATGGAGGAGAGAGTTTAGAGCATCTGAGCATCAAGAGCTCAATGAACTATTAGAGCTACTGCTACCCATTTCTCCTGATCCTCAGGCAGAGGACAAATATAGTTTCAAACTAAATCAGCATGGTTCCTACAAGTTTAAGGATGCTTATGGTGTCATCTCTGTTGGGCCAGCAATTCCCCTTCGCTTCTCTTCACATATCTCTTATGAGGTTAATCTGGGCTAGTTTGGCTCCAAAGAAAATCTGCATATTCATCTGGTTGCTAATTCAATCATCAATCCAAACAAAAGCATTACTGAAAGAAAGAGGCATCATTCCTTTGAGTGAAGTGGCACTATGTCCCCTCAGCTTCTCCGAAGAAGAAACTAACTCACATTTATTCTCAAGATGCTCGGTTATATGTAATCTGTGGTGGGGTATTACAGCTTGGTTAGCCCAAAAACCACAGTCCTCCATCCCTGGTATTCTTGCGGTTCCAAACTTCTTGGAGCACTCAAACCTGACTCCTCAGGGTGCTAACAGATCAGTTTGGAATTCCATCTGGATGGCGTCGATGTGGACTATATGGAATGCCAGAAATAAGGCACACTTCTCCTCAACAGTTACCAATATACACAT
>JAOWBN010186541.1:0-16284 GCA_028565015.1 Pinguicula moranensis | reverse complement strand
GCGGAGTGGACACACCACAAAAAAAGGCTTCAAACGCATATGGTTTCCGGATTGGTACTACAAGGACAAAACCCGCCGAGCGGGAAGCATGGAGGCCTCCTTCGACAACGGCGGAGCCCAGCTGCCGGAAGAGCTTGGTAGTGCAGCCACGACCACATCGATGAGCGCATGTATCGGGTCTGAGAACGACGAGCTCTCAAACCCATGTAATGGTTCTTTCAAAAATAAGCCTCAAGTTTCTATTATTGCTAAAATGCCCCCAACCGAAGTACAAATTATGATAGGGCCCTCCATATCTTCTTCATCCAAGATTCATTCCCCAGAAAATCAACAAATTCCTATCCTACCCCAGCAGTTTCCAAAACAACCGCACATACCCCCCAACTTTGATAAATTGCCAAACACACCCAACAGTTTTCCAAAAAACTCTGATAGGTCCATAACTTCCAAAAATTTCAATAAGACCCCAAACATTGTCAAGACCAAAGTTTTTGGTCCCGGAACCTTCGATTTTAGTCCAGACCTGGTCCAAATCGAAACAAATACATCAAAAGCTTACTTTGTACCACAAAAATCTCAGCATAACCCTACTCGGTGGTTGCTTGACTGTGGAGCTACCGATACTATGAAAAATATTGACACAGACCTTATTAAACCTTCCAAATCAACAAAACATAGTATTCAAACAGTAAATGGGGGCATATCACCTGTCACTGGAGCCAGAACTATACAACTATCACCTCATTTCACATTGTCTAACTGTCTTCTTGTGCCATCACTTTCATGCAAACTCCTATCTGTCAACCATGTGACCAGAGAATTAAACTGTCGAGTTCTTATTTATGCTGATTTTTGTTTATTACAGGATCTTTGGTCACGGAAGATTATTGGACGTGACACTGAACACAGGGGATTGTACTATGTGGATGAGGTTGTTGACTCCGGTACTGCGTTACTTTCGCATGGTGTGAATAATCGCCAGATATGGCTCTGGCATAGACGGTTGGGACATCCATCTGCTGGGTATCTCAAACTATTACTTCCGCATTTGTTTCGCAAAATAGTGTATTTTCTTGTGATACTTGTTGTTTATCAAAGAACCATCGTCAGACATACTTGTCGAATAATACTCGTACCGACACTATTTTTTCTTTAGTACATTCTGATGTGTGGGGTCCTGCTCCTAACACAATTATGGGTCATATTCGATATTTTCTTTTGTTTATTGATGATTGTTCTCGAATGACATGGGTGTATTTTTGTGCTAAATAAATCCGAGGTATGTCAGAAATTTGTGGAATTTATGCCATGATAGAAACACAATTTCAGACCAAAATTCGAATTCTACGGTCAGATAATGGTGGTGAGTTCATCATTCTTTCAATGAAAAAATTCTTCCTTGATAAAGGTATGATCCACCAGACCACGTGCCCAAACTCTCCTCAGCAAAATAGGGTAGCTGAACGCAAAAATAGATTGATAATGGAAATAACCTGCGCTCTTATGATTGAATCCTGCGTTCCTCATTCTTTTTGGTCTGAGGCTGTGGCTACAGCCGTTTATTTGATCAGCCGGATGCCAACCAAAATTTTGGATTTAAAGACTCCGTATGAGGTTCTTACTACCTATACATCTGTACCTTCAGCCTTGTCCCTAGCTCCAAAGGTATTCGGTTGCTCAGTATATGCCCATATCCCAAAAAATGCTAGGACAAAATTCGAACCATGTACCATTAAATGTATTTTCCTTGGATATGGTATTAGTAAAAAGGGATACAGGTGTTATCATCCCCCTTGTGATCAAATGTACACAACCATGGATTGTGACTTTCTCGAGATAGAGTATTGTTTTCCAACCAATTCTAGTGGACCGGGGGAAACCATACATACCATTGACCCACTGGATTGGTTACTTGGGCCGACGACAGTATCAGAGACCTCTGGGAGTCTACTGAAGTCAGACAACTCCGGGAATCTACCTCAGTTCGACCTGGCTGACATAGTAGAATCATCCATGACAACAGTACCACGACAATTGTCTCCTTCCACCGAATATCCTGAGGTAAATTCTCTCTCACGAAATATTAGTGATGACTCTAATGATGATACTGCTCTTGGTACTCACATTGATATTATAGAAGAGCCGGAATCTCTTACACAAAGGTCACAGGTATTACCTGCTCGGTATAATAGGGGTATTCCTGCATGTCGATATGAACCAGAACATATGTCCCGTCAAACAAAATATCCTATTGCAAAAATGATCTTGGAATAATTGTCTCAAAATGCTAGAACATTTATGACTGCATTATATTCAGAGCATACGCCCAAAATTATACAGGAGGCCCAAGGCAACACTGAGTGGAAAGAGGTAATGAATAGTGAAATGGAACTCTTAATAAAAATGGAACGTCGGAGAAATGCATACTCCTTGCAGGAAAGAGACTAGTCGGATGTAGATGGGTATTCTCAATCAAACATAAAGCAGATGGCTCAATTGAACGGTACAAAGCACGTCTGGTTGAAAAAGGGTACACCCAAATGTATGGAGTTAACTATTCAGAGACTTTCTCT
Source organism: Pinguicula moranensis (assembly GCA_028565015.1). NCBI lineage: Eukaryota > Viridiplantae > Streptophyta > Magnoliopsida > Lamiales > Lentibulariaceae > Pinguicula > Pinguicula moranensis. The sequence continues at coordinate 13,711 of JAOWBN010186541.1, read as the reverse complement.
CCGGTAGCAAAATTTGATACTGTTAGAGTATTGTTCTCTATTGCTGCAAACAAAGATTGGACACTACATCAGTTCGATGTCAAGAATGATTTCCTCCACGGTCATATAGAGGAAGAAATTTATATGGAACCTCCTCCTGGTTTTTCAGGAGACTTCAACAAAGGCGAGGTATGCCATCTAAAAAGGCACTATATGGACTAAAACAATCTCCTCGAGCCTGGTTTGGCCGATTCAAAAGCCACTCAGATCATACTTTGTTCTTGAAAAAACAAGGAAAGCTTATTACATGTTTGATTATATATGTGAACGACATGGTGATTACGGACAGTGATACTGAAGAAATCAAAAATCTTCGACAGAATCTCTTCAAAGAATTTGAAATGAAAGATTTAGGAGGACTCAAGTACTTTCTAGGCATTGAGGTACTTCGGTCTATGAAAGGAATATTCATATCTCAACGGAAATATATTTTGGATCTTCTGGCTGAGACAGGATTACTAGACTGCAAGTTCGGAGACACACCAATGATGGCTAACCATAAACTAAAGTTTGACCAAGATGGCTAACCATAAACTAAAGTTTGACCAAGATGGCTCCGCAGCAGAAAAAGGTCAATACCAAAGGTTGGTGGGAAAATTGATATATCTATCTCACACTTGACCAAATATAGCTTATTCAGTAAGTGTGATTAGCCAGTTTATGCAAAATCCTCAAGAAGTACAAATGGAAGCTGCAATCAGAATTATTCAATATCTAAAAGGAACTGCTGGAAGAGTGGTGCTATATCAAAAGAATGGTCATTTGAATATTCAGGTATATACTGATGCTGATTGGGCAGGAAGTCAAACAGATAGAAGATCAACCTTCGGATACTTTGGATTAGTGGGAGGCAACCTTGTAACTTGGAAAAGTAAAAAACAGAAAGTAGTGGCCTTATTTAGTGCAGAAGCTGAATTTAGAGGAATAGCTCGAGGATTGACAAAAGTCTTATGGTTGAGAAAACTAATGGAAGAATAAGGCTTTCCAGTACAGGGAGCATGCCCATTGATGTGTGACAATAAGTCTGCAATAAGTATCTCAAAAAATCCAGTTCAACATGATCAAAAAAAGTATTTAGAAGTGGATAGATACTTCATTAAAGAAAAACTTGAAGGAAAAGAAGTATGTCTACCATTTGTAAGGTCTGAAGATCAACTAGCCGACATCCTCACAAAAGCAGTAACTGGGCCAACATTCCATGAAGTCTTAAGAAAGTTAGGTATCAAAGATCCGATGACCCAACTTGAGGGGGAGTGTTGAAACAGCTAAACAAATTAAATGCAGTTGAACAAAATAAATGCTATAACAACTTCAACTATTCACAAGCACATGCGAGGATGACAAAGTTTGACCAGCTTTCATTTGTAATCAAGACGGATCCTTTTTATGGCAACACAAAAAGGCAACTCAAGTCAAATATAGCAGCACAAAGATCAACTCAAATCCCAGAATATCAGGCGTTTGAGTTGTGCATGTTTCTCCTACGAACTTGTATAAATAGATACAATTGTTGTAACAAGAAAGTATGAAAAAGAAAATTGTTCCAATATCAAATACATCTCAATTTATAGTCAAAGCACAAAGCGTGGTTTACAGAGTCAAATTCCACTAACTTCATCACCTCTTCAACAAACTCCTGAAATATCAATTTTATGATTGTCTTAGAAACATCACCAACTGACACACTCTAGGAAAGAATTAAGTTAGAAAACATCTCACTTTTCTCTGGTTTTCATCGACTTCCTTAGGAAGCCGTAGAAATGAAGAAAACTGGAGAGACTCAAGAACTGTAACTTACGGAGAATGTATATCATTTTTGTTGAAAAGTCAAGTAGCACTAGCACAACTTGCATTTATTCCAAGACAAGTATTTCCTCATGTATGCACGCCTCTACCAGACAAAGAAGCACGCCCATAACACAAAGAAGCACGCCCAACATTTATTCCCATAGACTGTGTAATATGATTGTGATGTTCGTGATGTTTTACTATAAATATGGGAACGTTGTAATATAACGTAGAATAAGAAGAGAAGAAGTTTTATACACAAGAGCTTTTTCCGTTTCCATTTTTCAATTTGGTATTAGAACTAGTTTTTTTTTCAAATCCTAATAAATATTTTGTCTCCACCACTTCCGCACCGATTCCTTTACTGCTCCTCCGACGTCGGAACCGGTCCCAAAACGTAGCCCATCTTCTCCTCTATCAGATTTGCTCCACATCCAACATTTTTTCGGCCACCCCGTGCACTCGCCGGAAAACATAACCTATGGTAGTTTTCCACCATTTCCGGTCACTTCTAGCATCAGAATCGTCAAAAACCACCATCGTTACGATCGACGTGAGAAAAGCTTTCTTCACGTAGGTCTTACATCACCGGCTCCGCCGTCCACCCATGCGCCACCATCACCGCCAGAGCCCAGAATCAAAATTTTTGTCTCGAATTGCTCGTCGCAACTGTCCAATCGTTTTTAGTTGATTTTGTGTCGTTTAATATATATTGATGTTTTATCAAATAATGATGAATTATTTGATTGGATTTATCAAATTTTCCTAAACTTGGGAAATCGATTAGGCATTAATGATGTTGTTTGTGGATTGCGTATTGATGATAGAGTGTTGAGACATGTGGATTGTCATGTGATTATTTAATGTGGGTTGTGTTGTTGCTGTGATTAGTTGTGATTTGAGCCGCTGTGTGAGAAATGTCAGGGATAGATGACAATACGATTAAACAAGGATTGGAGGTCCTAAAGAACCTCAATCCTGAGGTGCTCGGAGCCTTGTTTGGGCTCATAAAGGAAACAAATGCCTCAACCTCGGCCGTTGTCCCTGCTGCTGCTGCTGCTCCAATCAAACTGGATCTCTCACCAATCGATTTGAGACTTGATGGATCGACTACATATCTTAGCTGGTCTCGCAGGATTGATACCATCTTATTAGGGCGAAGCCTGGAAGACTTCCTAAGGGAATCAAGTAGTGACATCCCTTCCACTACGGAGTGGAAAGTTATTCATGCGCAGTTATGTATCTGGTTTTTAAACTCAACGCATGTATCTATTGCTTCTACTGTGGATGGCCTTAGGTCAGTGAGTGCAATGTGGGCTAGTCTGAAGACTACCTATTCCGAAACTGAAAATCAGCTGAGGGTATTTCAGCTTCAGCTGGAGATCGATGCAGAGGTATAGGGGGAGAAGTCTATTTAAGAGTATTCTATTTGTTTGAAGAGATTGTGGGTTGAGATAGATCACTACGACCCATTGTCCAGATGTAAAATGCAACAATGTTTTGAGAAAGAAAGGACTATGAAATTCTTGAAAGATTTGAATTCAATCTTTCACTCGAGGATCAGTTTTACCGTCCCATGCCAAGATTCAACTATTGGATGAGGCTATTGCAGCTATGATTCAAGCACAGAGTGAAATAAAGATACATTCTACGTCAGGTGCAGTTTTAGGCGCAAAGGCTTTGGGTACTGCTACTTCTCGTTTAATTGGGGTCCAGGGGGAGACTCGCAGTTGTTATCAGTATTGAGCGGTTGGCCACTTGATGGAGTCTTGTCCAAGGATTTCCCGTGAAAAGGATTCTGGAGGTAGAGGTAGATTTGGAGATAGAGGTAGAGCTCGTGGAGGTAGGAGAGGTGGTGGCCGAAGAGGCTATCGCACTAACTTGATGGTAGATGTTGATGAGAAGGAGAATATGGGGAGTACTATGACCGTTGAGGAGGATTGTGCATTCTTTGACGTACTCCAGAAGAAACTCAAAGGCGTGAAGATAGGCACTAATACACCTACCTCATCTGACTTCTCTGGTAACGTTGTTTTGACATCAGGTTTCATAGGTATGTATGACTTACTAGCCCTGACATCCTTTCCTACTCCTAACTTGTCCGATTGGATCATTGACTCTGGAGCTTCTGGACACATGACGAGTGCTGCTAAGGAGTTCAACTCCTATACTCATTTAACAAATCTGTTGAGTATTAAGACAGCCGATGACACTGATTGGCCAGTAGTGGGTAAGGGTACAATGCATTGTACCAACAGTTTGACTTTATCCAAAGTTTTGCATGCCCCTTCATTTCCCTTTAACCTCCTCTCCACAAATGCCATTATTAACCAATTAAATTATACTGTATTGTTTGATATACCTCAGGTGATCTTCCGGGAGAAAAAGACAGGCATGGTACTTGGGACTGGAACATGCGTAGTGGCTTGTGGTACATGGATCGGAAAGGATTAAACTCAGCCCTTTCATCCATCATGGAGAGACCTGGAGGAGACAGCACTGTGGAAAATCTAATACTTCACCATAGGCGATTAGGTCATCCCTCTTTCTTGACTTTGAGTCGACTTTATCCTCGCCTATTTGGTACAGTTAATAAAGAAAAGTTAATTTGTGATGCTTGTGAGTTGGCAAGCATACTAGAAGTTTTTATGTTAGCTTTGATAGTCGGAGTTCGCGTATTTTTTGTTTGATACACTCGGATGTATGGAGTGTCCAACAGTCACATTCAATGGATTTCGTTACATTGTGTCTTTCATTGATTGTTGCTCCCGTGTCACTTGGCTCTATTTAATGAAAAACAAAAGTGATGTACTTGCATGTTTCAAGGATTTTCACAAGGGAGTACAGACGCAATATGATGCAGTAGTAAAGGGGCTGAGATCTTATAATGGGACATAATACACCAACATGGCATTCACATAATATTTGTCATCACAAGGTATTAAGCATCAAACTACCTGCCCATACACACCAGAGCAAAACGGGGCAGCTGAGAGAAAAAATCGGCATCTTTTTGAGGTGGCTAGAAGTATGATGTTTACCATGAATGTTCCAAAATATTTGTGGGGACAAGCAGTTCTTACAGCCACATTTCTGATTAACCGGATACCATCTCGAGTGTTAGATTGGTAGTATCCATTTCAAATATGGAATAGCTCAAAAGGAGATACGATTCAGTTGCGAACGTTTGGTTGTGTATGTTTTGTACAGGATAATAGGCCAGGGATTGGAAAGTTGGATCTAAGGGCTGTCAAGAGTGTGTTCGTGGGATACTCTGCGACCCAAAAGGGATATGTGTGCTGAGGTCCGATTGAGCGACGATTGTTTGTGAGCATGGATGTTACATTTTGGGAGCATGAGCCATACTTTCAGCAAGGATCCTACTCACATCTTGAGGGCTCGTCTGAGCATATACGACGAGAATGGGAGAATGAAAATAATAGCAGGGATGAGAGTAGTGATAACGGGGGACATGTGAGAGTACGAGTAGCCGACATTTCTTGTCCTTTATCGACGAGTGAGTCGGGTGCAGAAGAGAGCAAGATTCTGAGCCAGAAGGAGCCTAGAGAGGTTCCAGAGTCTCCCGCTCCAGTCTCAAGACCAAGGTCCTTGCCTACTTTGACTCTGGGGGCACCTTCATCTTCATCTCTAGGTGATACTACTCCTCCCACTGATATTTCTGTTCCTCCTACTGATATCCCTGTCCATGATATTACTGTTAGGAGAACAACTCGCAGCAATGCAGGGGTTCCACCAAACAGATATGGTTTTTTCTCCTGATAGGTTTTATCCCCATGATATTGCTAATTATATCTCGTAACCCATATACAGCCTAAACATGAAGCATTCATTGCATCTTTGGACATTGTCTCTATTCCTAAGTGTTGGCAGCGACAATGATAGAAGAACTTGAGGCTCTTACAAAGAATAAAACGTGGTGTCTTGTGACACTACCACCTGGTAAGAAGGCTGTTGAATGTAAGTGGGTGTTTACTGTGAAGCAGAATCCCGAGGGTAAAGTGGAGCGCTATAAGGCACGACTGGTAGACAAAGGATACAACCAGGTGTATGGGATTGATTATGATGAGACGTTTGCACCCGTGGCAAAAATGAGCACAATCAGAACTCTGATCTCTATAGCAGCAAATAAAGGGTGGAACTTGCATCAGCTCGATGTAAAAAATGCATTTATTCGTGGTGATCTAGAAGAAGAGTTCTACATAGAGATTCCTCCAGGATTTGGCACCAGTCAGACTGAGGGTCGGGTTTGCAAATTTGAAAAATCATTATATAGTTTGAAACAATCTCCTCGAACCTGGTTTGACAGGTTTAGGAAGGCTATGATTAGCATGGGTTATCAGCAAACGAATGCCAATCATACTGTATTCTTCAGGCATGATGAAAGTCATACCACAATGCTAGCAGTATATGTTGATGACATGATCATTACAGGTGTTGATATGGTGGATGCTGGCTTACCCATTAGGTTGATATGGTGGAAACCGACTTGCCCATTGGGGAGGAGGAAGTAAGAAAGAAGAACTTGGGCAACAACAAGCTCTAAACTTGTGGTTTATGTTGTCATCTATGGTTGTTTTGTGTAATTTCAGGGTTGTTTTGTGTAGTTTAAGAGAACACAATTGTGTTTTGTCCATGGTGTGCAGTAATCTGAAAGGATCTTGGTGCTTATGTTCATGATTTTGGATTGTATGGTGGTTTAATTGTAAGAACATCGTTTAATGACAATTCCATAATGTTTATGAGAAAGTTGTTTGTGCTGTAAAAGAGCAAATCAGATTACCAAATCATAATCAACAAAAAAAGTATATTCGAACATATATAGACAAGGAGTTGCATATATATTCAATACAAAAGTGCATAAGAACTGAGAAGCTTCACATACCAAGTTCCCAAAATGACATATACACATCAAGTAACCAAAAAATCACTGTACAATGCTACACAACCAGTAGCTATCCATTATGCACACCAAAAACAACGAGGCTTCACAGAATGAGATTTTTTTTATTAACGGAGGTATCCGGGGCTTAACTGATCACCCGACTATTCCCCCGGGTACATACCCAGCGCTCCCACACATGTACCAGTTAAACTGCGGCTTGGGTCCAAAATTGCGGCCCGCCCGAGGGAGTGGCCCCAATGTTTGGTTTCCAACAGGGCTCGAACACTGGACCTCCAGGCATGCCCTGAGTGTCCAGTCGATTCACAACTGGGGCAACCTTTGGGGTTCCCAGAATGAGGTTTTGTTGACTGCTTTCCCTTTACCATCACACGGGGGTGAACCAACGAACTTTGGGTCTTCATCATCGCTGATGTCCATAAGGTAGCCATTGTCCGTAGAATGGACCGAGAAGGGTCCGTCGTACTCATTAGTTTCATACAAATAGTGGTACTTTTGTTTACGGATCCTTTTGAGTTGATAGTAGGTGTCTTTCACAATCTCCGAGGTACCAGGTTTGTTATCGATAAAAATAGGATTTTTTGGACAGTCACTTGGTTTCGGGCCAGTGTCATGGCATCTGGGGAAGCACGAACAGCGACGGGGAAAAGAAGTTGCTTCAATTTTTCTTGAGGGACCCCGAACGGCGACAAAGGACGAAGTTGCTCCCATTTCGTCGGGAGAACGCGAACACGATGGAGATCTGGAGTACCTTCAATTTTGTCGGGGGAACACGCACTGCATTTGCAAGAAATCCACATAGGAAGAAATGGGGGCAGATTGTAGGGTTTCTTTGGCTTTAGGTATATATAGTGTGGGTGGGAGGGGTAATACGGTCGATTCACTTCTAATTTATTGATGTGACAACATTATCCAACGATTATCTTACGTTACCAAACAACTTTCAAACTTTTCGAGTTATCCCAAACATCGTGAAAGGTGTGTACCAAACGCCTTTTGTATTTTTCAATCTTGAAAGAACACGGTAGTTATAAAAAAAATGTGTGAAAACTTATATCCCACTACCAAAACATACCTAAATGGCCACCGAGCCAGCACCATATTAAAATCACCTACAAATGTTGATTTGGGTTTTTAAGAATTTATCGCCGGAGGAATAGAAAGATGTAAAAGCAGAGGTGTAAGCTTTGGTTTTGCCGGCAGATTGGCACAATATTTGCATCAGTTAGTATTATAGTACCACTAGGGGCTAATTGGGTATCGGAGGGTGAAGGATATATGGATTTGTTTTTTCATAAGTGGATATATGGAGTTTTATTCGGTTGGGTGTAGTCTGAAAAATATGGGCACGGAGAAACTGTGTACTGTACAACTTAGATGAAAAAAGTTCAACAGCGGTGCTAGACAAAGTGAAGTTGCGCAAGGACAAGAAATTGGTTCTGTCTGAAAACTGACGTACATCAGTTTTAAATGATATGTATTTAGTGTTTTTGGTAATCCGAGTATTATGTAACTTCTTTCTTCACTACAACTTTTTTATTATGTAAAGAAAAAAGCATTATAGTAACAATTTTTTACGGTGTAACTTCTTTCTTCACTACTAGTGTGCGGACCCCAGTAGGAGACACTGAGTATTTTACGGTGAACACAGGATTGCAACAAGGTTCTGCTCTGAGTCCGTTTTTTTTTTGCGGTGATTATGGATGTGCTCTACCGGGATATACAAGATGAAATCCCATGTTGTATACTATTGGCAGATGATACTGTGTTAGTAGTAGAGACAAAAGATGAGGTCAATGTTAAGTTGGAACGTTGGAGGGTGACACTAGAGACCAAAGGACTACGCTTGAGTCGTTCAAAGACGGAATATATGGCATGCGATTTTGCTGATATGTCGGACGATAGGGGAATGGACGCTATGATTGCAAATCAAGTATTTCGAGAAAAGGATAGTTTCAAGTACTTGGGATCGATAGTACAGAAGGATGGAGGGGTTGAAGGCGACGTCACCCACCGTATCAAGGTTGGATGGTTAAAATGGCGGTTGGCAACTTGAGTACTATGCGATAAGAAATTTCCAAGTAAGTTGAAGGGGAAAATTTATAGGACAGTTGTACGACCAGCCATGTTATATGGGGCAGAGTGTTGGGCTATGAGATTGTCGCATGTGCAAAAATTTGAGGTGTCGAAGAGGAGGATGCTGAGTTGGATGTACGGTTGCACGAGACTAGATAAGATCCCCCAATGGATTTTTTTAGGGACACGTTGGGTATAGCACCTATTGGTACAAAGCTGATTGAGGGAAGACTACAATGGTTTGGATACATACGCAGAAGGAATATTGACGAACCTGTTAGGAGAGTCGAAGGAATCCATGTTGAAGGGAAGCGTGGCAGAGGGAGACCTAGGAGGACGTGGGAGGAGGAGCTCTGATTGGATTTAGTGGGATTAGACTTCTCCGAGGACATGCAGATAGAGCGGGTTGGAGATGTAGGATTACTGTTTGAGAGGTAGTGAGATAGGGATATGATGGATTATATGGGGTATACTTAGCAGGTATCGGGGTAGCACGCACTTCTTTACCTATATACTTACATACTTACTTATCTACTTAATTGCTTGTCTGCTTATTGACCCAACTCATTAAATGTATATTAATTCATCTCATTCTCTATGCAGGTGGGCGATCATCGTCTTTTCCCATCTCCCTCCCCCTCTCTATCATTTTTTTTTGTGTGTGTTCGAAGAGCCAAGAGTCTCCACGAAAATAGTCTCTTTATCTCTTTTTAGAGGTCAGGGTATGACTGAGTAATATCACCCTCCCTAGACCCTGCCTAAAGGTGGGATATACTGGGTATGTTTGGTTTGGTTCGATTTTAGACTTATTGAGTGGAGTTGTTGGGCTCCTAAAAGGTTTCCTCCACATTCGACTTTGGCATTACCAGAGGGATTTTTGGTTCTTCTTTCTCGAAATCTTGGTTGAAGGTAGACCAATAATGGGTGTCATCATCCATCTTTATCCAATATGAAGAATCACATAAGACACAACAAATAGATGATGCAAATACACCTGTGATAACACAGTTTGATGTTGCAACATATAATCAGGAAACCAATAGTGAACTATCCACAAATAACACAATAAGTGCATAACACAACAACAATGGTCCCTTATAACACAACAACAATTGTCAAAAAAAAAAAAATACAAGTGCATAATACAACAACAAGAGTCATAAATTCGAACAAATAATAAAGTGATGAGACGAGTATCGAACCACGAGGATTGTACGTTGATAAATACCAAATTAGTGAGCTTAATGCAATTTGAACCAATGATTAATTGATGGATTGCTAAACTACAGATAGAACATGAACATATTTAAACATAACTAATCAAGAGGCTGTTTTTGGTATTTTGATTTTAGCAAACGGAATATAAATGATAACTTCTCTTGGATAAAGTTCTAGGGCAAATGACTTCACCTCTCAGTGCATTTTGAGAAGTTAGTTTCTTATCTTATCTTGTAAATCAAAAGCTTAGTTGCCCACCGGATTCCTTTATTAAATTACTAGTTTTCATAGAGTAATAGCTCCTCTTATACGGTATGCAAGCACTCATCTCTCGAATCTCGTACCAAATCATACCAAGACTAACTAACTCACAAGATCCTCTCTTGGTAAGCATGTATTCATCTCTTGAATCTCATGCAACTTATCAAGAGACTTTATCCTCATGAAATTCATCCACAGTGGCATCTTTTCCCTTAATAATTATATCTCGAATCTCATAATTAAGGTACATGATATTAGTTTTACCACTTCTAGCATAGTTCTCATCTCTTAAATCTTGAACTACGCTTAAAGTACTAACAAATATTGATCAAGAACATGCTAGTTAGAAATGAAGCACAATAAAACTAAACAACATTAACATCTTCCACAAAAGCTAAACATTCAAAATAACTTCTAAAAATACACAAACAGCTACATCATGCCCTAGAATATGGGTTTAGCTCATGCTTGATGCACGAACTTTACAAGAACAAGCTAAATCCAAGTTCATAATGTCAATAATAACAAGGAAATGGGAACTTCATGTTTGGATGAACAGTAACTCGAGAAGTGCTCCTTCCTTTGCAAGCTTTATTTTCTCCAAGTGAAATTTGAATGAATGATATGATGTGTGGTGAGTCGATAAATTGTTTCGTGAGATGAGTAATTAGAAATCTTCCTTAACAAGCATGAAGAATATATTTTCCCTAAGTGAGAGCAAAATAGTCAGCTACACTTCTTTATCCACTTTCCCGCCAAAGTATGAGTTGTCTCCAGATTGGAGTTGCGACTTGTAACTTTATGGGCCACAACCTTGCAATTGTTGTCATTCGTCCTCTATTTCCCAATTTGCATAGCATATCATTGAGCCCTTGCAAAATACGAGAAACAAGTATGAAATGCTCGTTTATCCTTTGAGGATCAGCGAGATTTAAGCATAAAAGTCAATTATTGAGAGAATTGCATCTATTCGCCTACTTCTAGCCTTGGTCGCTCATTTTGATCTTGAGTTATTTAAAATGAACGAAAAGACTGTCTTCCTCAATGTAACACTTGAGGAAGAGATTTGCATGGATCATGGATCAACCTGTTGGGTCAACAGTAAGTTAAGATGAGAAAGTGTGTCATCTTAAAATATCCATATATGGTTTCAAAAAGACTTCCAAATTGTGGTACTTCAAATTTCATGAAGCTATTACCTCCATATAGATGAAGACCACTGTGTGTATGTCCTAAAGACAAATGAAAAATCATGTTTCTCTCATACTACTAACTGAAAACAATATGGAAAGGATCGATGCCACAAAGCAATTACTATCTTTCGTCTTCAAGATTAAAGATTTTGGTGAGGCTAAGTATCTCCCAAGTATGGAGATTACCAGAAATCATCCTAAGAACTTGTTGTGTTTGTCCCAACAATCATACATAAATAAAATCTTAGAACAGTTCAAGATGCATTACTCTAAGCCCGTTGACACCCCTCTTGATAAAAGTCTAGTATTAAGCTTTGATCAATGCCCGAGAATAGACAAAGAAAAGGAACAAATGAACATTATCTTCCTATGCAGTGTCATAGGGAGCCTCCAGACATTTGCTTTGCAGTTGTGTTGGTAAGCCATTACCAAAGTAACTCGGGGCCTGATCATTGGAAAACAGTCAAGAAGATCTTTCATTACACTAGTGGAATAGCCGATCTAGTATTATATTACCAAGGGGGAGACTTACGGTTAAAAGGGTTACAGATGTTGATTGGGGAGATGATTTTGATGAGTCCAAGTCAACCTCTGTATATGTCTTTATCCTTAGTGGAGTAGCCTCTCAGTTCATGTTCGTGACATAATCTATCGAATAATTACGTTTCTATTACGTTTCTGCACCAATAGAGGTAATGACTCTATTCAAATTTACATAAATTAATGTGGATTCAAAAACTAACTAAATACGACAACGGATTCGTACCTTTTAATTCGAAAGCGTATAGAGCTATGATTCTTCGATTGACTATATCAAAAACAAGAATCGGGAGCCTACCAAATTCCCATATAGTCCACAAACTCAAAACCCTCCACCAGAGATGATGAGTCAGCAATTTGAGAGAACACTATATTTGTTATGGGTTCTCAGTACATGAGAATATTATATTTTTGTGTTGAAGTAGGACCCTACTGCGCCTCTTATATAGAAAGTGATGCAAAATCCTACCCCAATTAGGATTCATATTATTAATTAATTAATTAATTAATCAATAATTAATCTTACACAATTAATTAATAATTACATAATACTGATTAATTAACATATAATTAATTATCTTATTAAACTTTATTTTATCATGTATGAATTTTGGTTGAAAGTTGTAAAGATCCTCCCTCTTTTCCTTCCTTGGCGCATTGCTGGTGGAGGTGAAGGAAGGAGTTGAACCTCGTTTTTTTAAATATTTTTTACTTATCTAAAAAAAGTTCACATAAGTCTCCAATGACTAATTGCCATTTCCCATTTCTTCATTGCAAATATAAAATTTTGCAGATTTGGTAGATTTTGAGCACGACGAACAATCCGGTGAACTGTACGCTGGAGATAATTACGAAAACGGAGAGATTCAACGTCCTGACAATGGAAGAACAAGCATTTCGGGGTGGGGTGAATCCATGGAGAAGAAAAGGTAACACTGTCAGGGGTCTCTTAGATGAGTGGCCTGAATTAAGCCAAGGAAAACCAGCGGACTCCGGGAAGGATAAAAATAGGGTGAGACTACCAGGAACGGATTCTGCTGTTCTAGTTGGTAGTCAAGGCTTGATGCCTATTCCAACGACTGAAGATAGTCTCAAATCTCAAGGGGGGCGTTTACTAACAATCCCATTTTGGGAATTAACTTGTGGATTGATACTGGAATTACACACCAAATGGTGGGATTGGGCTGGAGGTGGAACTGAGCCAAAAATAATAATTACATGTTTACTAAACAAATCAAGAATGAAAATTGTATTATCCATTTTTTAAAATAAGAATTTTTTTTATTTTTGTCCGTGTCTCGAAGAAATAATTAAGTAAAACAACACTAGAGTAACATTGCACATGACACTTAAAACCATATTTTTCATTAAAAAAAGAATTCTAGAGTAACAACACTAGATTAAGTAAAATAACATTAAAGTAACCAATAATCTGCATAGTCAAATTAGACATAGCAGTAATTTTAAAATCAGATTTTCAGGGAATCTTCAAGGGATATTGCACTACGTTGTAAGAGCATTGGCAGTAGCATAACTTTGTCTCATAATAGGATCATTTCCAACCATTCCATTAGTTGAGCCATTCAGGAGGTGACCACCCACACGCCACTGCTGTAATTATTGTTGTTGTTGTTGTTGCTACTCTTGCTGAGCCTGTCTCTGCATTAAAAGCTGT